>VDFB02192324.1:0-22802 GCA_007258455.2 Sequoia sempervirens | reverse complement strand
TCTATGAATAGTGTTGCACTAGTGGAGATCAACCGACAGAGTGAAACTACTAGGTGCTGCACAAAAACTGCTTTACCTATTTATTTGATCAAAATAATATTAAACTTAAACAATATTTATCAAAGGGTCTGTGTTGAAAAGCACAAAATTGTAGGATATTGGTCAAAAGATGGGCACGATCAAGTGAGGGAGAGGTTAGTTTTTGCTGCTATGGCTGTTTCATGATGTGATCTTGTAAGCAACAGATTCATATTACAAAAGGAGTCCTAAAATGCTGAAGGTGCAACAGAAAATTAACATGCAGTATAATGACTGAGAACTCCAAAATTATCCACTATAACCCTAGATCGGTTGAAACAAATATTGCATAGGAATGGCCAAGGTTTATCTTATGTGCACCGTCCCATCTAGACTACCATGACCCATCCAAATTGATTGAACCAATCCTATTTTGAGCAGTGAAACTGCTAAGATTTTACCTTGTGGCTAAAGTGATTCCTTTTGTCAATAGGTAGAGTACTCAACCTCTCAGAAGTATGGTATCCCCTCTTTTGGTTAACTTCTCGGTAGTCAAACTTTAACTTTGGCATTTGACATTTGACATAGTATTGGAGCTGTGAACCTCAGCAGAGTAGAATTTAAAGAGAAAGTTCATAACAGATATACTAGATGGAACATGTTACAGATTAGCCCTAAACCAACACCAAAAGGATGCATCCAGGGTACAATTTATAAGAGATTAAAATGATTCTGGGGGATGCCATTAGCTGGTAGCTTCCTCAAATGGCCTCATCCTATAATCTAGAAAACACACTACACCCCATAAAACACACTACACCCCATAAAATATTTCTTTTAATAAACGCAGATTGGAAACTAGAAGCAACTCCAGAAGTAATACATCTACCAAAACCAGTAGGAAAGATCCAACTTAACTGTACATCGAAGTTATGTGTGTAAATGGTACAACTACAGTGGGTCATGGTATAATGGTAAGGTACAGCAACTACAATAATAACGAACCATATTCAAATCTCTGGTTTCTGTTTAAACTTGGAATGCCAGCCATCAAATCATACTTTTAGTTTGATGGCACATCCCAATAAAACGGCTAGATATGCTTGTATAATAACCGCGCTGATTAAGAAAATCAAAATGCATGAAAATGAAAGGGTACAAATTCATATATCCCATTAGTTCTAAGTAGTCTGCATTCACAGTTTTCCGGAGTTTAACTCGAAGGCTTTGTTACAACATAGAGAATCTTGCATCGGCTAAAGTTATTTGACCGAAGAAATTTGAACAATCTCATACCCAAGAAGCTTGAAATCTTAGCAGAATAACTATTAAACGACATTGGGTTTTTATATTTAACTTAAATACCCCAATGTCTTGATCGACTTAAATTTTTTCCATTGAAATAAAGTAGCCCCCTGTGGAGGACGAAGACAAATGAAGACTCTTTCAATAAAATTTGATTTGCAATACATAAAAGAAGTAAATTTCGTTCTTACTATTCTGGTTGAGGTGACAGGTCTAACCATGGACCACATTCTTAAAATTTGTCAACATAGGTTATATTCCAACAGATCCCATAATTGTTACCCCACAACCTCAGTGTAAGTGAACCTGGACGACATTCTTTAAGATGCCTGTGTGTTGTATTCCAAGAGACATTATAAGTATTCTAACACAAGCTAGTGGTATTGACTATAAAAATGGTTAGCACGCAACCTATCTGTACTCTAGAGTTATAGAGCGGGTAAAAGTGGCTGAGATGATTTGAACCCGGGTCAGGCACTTGATGTACTAGAGAGTTATGAAAGGTAATTTGTACCTAAATGGGTTTAAACTTGTGTTCAACTAAATCCCAAAATTGGTAAACACAACCAGACTAATGTGCTATAGAGTTATGAAGGTGATATGGATGGTCATACTCTTAAACGACTAGTCTTTTTCCCTACAACACAACCAAACTATATCTATTATGCTAGTATTACGGAGAATGTTGTTTTATCCAGTTTATTTATGTAAGGAATAGTTGAGGTATGAAGGGGATAGTTGAGAAAGTTCGAGAATTCAATCTTCTTTAAAAAGCAGAAGGTTTATTGGGGGTGGCCGGCTGTCCTAATAGACTATTTTTAATGTTAAAAATTATTCTATTATATTCTACAGAATTATTAGTGATGATTTGAACCTCTTATACCCGATTTCAAAAATACAAAGAAATGGTTACAACACAACCAACCATCGGTGCTATAAAGTTATGGACTGTCATATAGCAGGTGAAAGGACAATTTAAACCTGTATCTCGTTCTTACAAGTGACTTCCGTTGCAATCACACCATTATCTTGGTCCTGTATTTATTATTGTTGCTACTGATATGATGTTCAAGTATAACGAAAAGTACCGAGGAAAACAAAGCAACAACCTGACAGAGTCTTCCACTCAGATGGAGATGAATCCTTGCGAGCACAAATGCAGAGGCAGAGTGCTGCAACTGCAATACAAAACAGCATTTTCTGTCCATGAGACTCCATCCTCTTGTCTTCTGGATATACAGACCAAGATGGCGGACATATATAAATTGTATATCTGCAAACACAACGAATGAAAATACAAATTGACAGCATGGGCTGGTGAATTCATAGGGAAAGAAAGGGATAGTAGGTCCCATCTTGTCAGAATGAAGGATATTACGCGATATATGGGTCGTACATTTGGCTTTATATTTTCTACATAAAACTGACCGTTTCGCTAAGGCCAGCCACTCTTAGGCTTGTCTGATAACTGAAATTTCTGCGAGCTATAATTTTACACTATTTTTGGGAGTGAATTCTGGCGCTTTTATTTTCCACCGAATGTTATCTCTCTCACGAGAAAACCATGAACAGTGATTTTTTGTACTGGTGGTAGGTTGATCATCATTCGAGAGACCTATTTTTAGGTCATGTTGAAAGTTACATTCCATGAATTTGTTATGATAGTAATGATTTGGGTAACTTGTTAATAGGTTCTTCTTTATATAGTAATAATTTGAAATAAGTGATTATTTTAATTAAATATAAATAAATGTCTGTGTAGTTGCCGCAGTCAGCGGTATTGCAGTAATAGTGTGTTTGTTATTAAAATAATAACCAATATTATTTTATAGTCCACGATGCAATCGTTTTTAGTCTGGAGGCGGCCTCGGCCTGTGAATATTGAGGCACCTAACTCATGCTCAACAATGTGAGGTGTACATGCAACCTTACCCTGTAGGATTTGAACTTGTAGCCTCTCTTTCAAAGGCACGGGATTCTCCACCGATAAAACCAACTTCGAGTATTAGAAGAATAGGAATCTGATTATGATCTTATTTTAGAGAGGAAATTTGGTAGAAGGACACAAAGTAACTATAGGTGCTTTTTGTTTTATTTAAGATTTTTGGCATAAAAATATAGTATGGTTGTAATGTTTACTTTCAATTGTGATCATTTGGTTGATCGTTGAATTAATGGAGACAGTAGGCTACTCGGAGGATGAAATTAGGGTTTCCTATTTTTGAGGAGGTGGTTGCTTGAAGTTTGGAATTTGGATTGTAGATTCTTTCTGGGTTTTCAGAGAGCTTTGTAGTGGTATAGACCATTTGGTGTTCTGAGCAACTTCATGAATTTACTATTTTTAGTAAATTCTATTTCTGGCAGTGGATAGGTTGGTTTCAGTTCAATTGGTTCTCTTCTTCAGGCGATTCAGTTAGTATTGATGTTTCTAGATTTTTGGGGCATTTTTATGGAGAGATAAGTTGTTGCTTTCATGTTATAGTGTTATATTTTAATATTATATTGCTCCAAACAACATTATAACTTTTATGTTGTTTTAAAAAAGGGGACATTATGGGTGAATGTCTCATTAGGAGAAGTTTAAATAATTCAAAGGTTCAAGAATGCAAAGGAGAGTTGGATGCCAACTTTAAAGAGAAGATTATTTTAAAAAGAGAAAAGTTAATATTATTGCTTCTAGAAGTGGACGCCACCTTGGAGGAAATGATTCAACTAAAATTTGAATTGCTTTGACTTCGGTTTTTGGCGCACTTTCTAGAAATTTCTAGAGATGCTCTTCAAAGCTTATAAAAGGAGACCTCTTCTCTTCATTTGATTATCTCATATTTTCAATAAAGTTATGTTGTCGAAATGGTGACAAAATTGTTTCAAGAAAAGCACACCTCCTAGCTTGGCTCATCTTCTTGCTTGAAAGATAGCAACTAGTTGAGAGGTAGATTGTAGTTGAGTTTGTTTCAGCATTGCATTTGAGTTCCTAGCATCTTAGTTCAGTTTCTTTGCATTTTAGTCATATTTTGGAGTTGCTGAATATCATGGCTGATTGTAAGTTTTGCTCATATCTCATGAAATAAAAATATTATTGTTTTGGGCATTGCATCAATCTTTTTCTCTATGTAGGGCGACCATTCAAGCAAATTTGCAGATTTTTTTATGGACTCTATGATTTTATCAAGGCAAATCGCCCTTTCTTGAGGGCCTTATCATTCTAGTCTGCCTGGCAAGTGTTTAGAAAAAAAAAATATTTCAATTTGTCAACTGTTTCTTTGTCTAGATTTCATTGCCATCATCCTAGCTTTCGTTTGCATCAAGTCTCATGTCATTCTGGCAAGTATTGAGTGAGTTGTGAGTATTTTGGTGAGTTCTAGTGTTGTTGATTACTTCATTTCAGTCGTCGGTCTGTCATATCAGTCTTGGATAAATGCAAATTTGTGAGGAGTCTGAGTCTAGAGAGGTTTATTAAGTCTTGAGGAAGTCTTATATATTATTGTAGCATTGAAGAACTTGAATTATTGGGCTTTGGCAAGCATTCTAACATATTGTAAGCTGATTAGTAGTACTATCAGCAATCCTCCTCTCTATCTTTCATTTACTTTATTGTACTTCCCACTGCATAAGTGGAAGAGGCTAGCTTGCCGCCTATTTACTTTCAGTTAGTAGTTGTAGGGACCCTCTAACCATATGCTCGCCATCACTCGGCGCCATCCTTGGTTAGAGTTACTTCAGCTCATCTTGCATTAGATCCTCTGACCATATGCTCGTCTGCCCTAGATGCATTCTTGGTTAGAGTTCCCTTCCAGTTTGCATCTGCATTAGATCCTTTGACCAAATGCTCACACCTTGCCCACATCGGATCCTGGTGTACATCCTAGTTAGAGTTGCTTTCCGCATCGTTTTGGTTTAGAGCTAACCTTAACAGGTGCGTGTTGATTGTAATTTATAATTGAAAAACAAAAAAAATAAATTGTCCGGTTCATTGGTATGAGCATGATTACGTAACCTGTACACCCTGGTGATTCAGTTGTCAGATGAGTGACAGTGATTGCAGATACTACACTAGAAGTTAGGCCAGAAAACAACAGTCACAGTTTTCGCCAGTGCCAGAAGCAGATACTTTTTTAGAGGCTTTGAGAGAAACAGGGAAAGCAGTAGATACTGGTAAAGCAGTTGAGAACATGTTAGACAGTCATAAGCAGGCCATGGATGAGAGAGATGAAAGAATGGAAAAGAAGTTTGATGGGATGATTGACATGATGTCCCGTTTGCTTGCACGAATGGATCAGCAAACTCCTCAGAATCATACTCCTAATCAAAACCATGCTACAGGAGAGAACAGTGGAGTCAATGGGAACAATGGCAATGGAGGGAGCAGAACTATTGGTCAGCATGAGGCCACCTCTAGAGGATCAGCTTCTAGGCCACTTTTTCCCACATTCACTCAAAGGGAAGAACCACCAGTTGAGGCCACTCCTAATCTTGCGGATGATGCAAGACAGGCCTACTTGGAGTATGCCACCTTACCCCTTGATCTTAGAGACCATTGGTCCTTTGATCAATTCATGAACCACAGGAGCAGAAGAAATGGTGGAAGAGTTGATAACTGTGCTCATATGGCTCCTAGAACTGATTATCAGCAAGCCCTTGGGAAGGTGTCATTGGCTCACTTCAATGGAAGTGATAAGTGTTTAGCAAGGTCATGGGTTCAGAAGTTAGACAACTACCTTTCACTTCGTCCCATGGCAGAAGAAGATGCCATCAAGTTTACAACACTACATTTGGAGGGAGCTGCCCATGAGTGGTGGTACCATGGTTTGGTCACGCTTGGCCACAACCTCATTCGAACCTACGGTGAATTCACCAATAAGCTGATTGATAGGTTCGACACTAAGGATCCTGAAGTGAGATTTCGCGAGCTTGCACAACTGAAGCGGCATGGCTCCTTGGATTCTTACATAGCTGATTTCCAAAGACTCTCCGTAATGGTGCCCAACATCACTGGAAGGAGGTTGGTTGTATTGTTTTCTGAAGGATTGGTTGAACCCTTGAAAGGGTGGGTTAAAGCTTTTGATCCACCAAGTCTCGAAGAAGCAATCAAGAAGTCTCCAAGTATGGAGTTATCAGCCCCTAGGGCTAAATTTCCACCAAAGCCCTTTGGCCACAAGAAGGATAAGAAGCATTTTTCAAATCAGCACAAGAGGTTTCCACCCAAGTTGACTGATGAGCAACGTGAACAACTTAGAAAGGAGGGCAAGTGTTATACATGTTTGGAGCCTTGGACCAAGGGTCATATATGTCCTGGAAGAGGGCGTTCTAATCAAATGGGGGCCTATTCTGATTATGGATCAAAATCTGATATGTCTGATCAACAGTCTTATTTTGGGGACAGCGAGGAAGAGAGAGCTCTAGAAGAGTCTTATCATGAGCAAGGAGTTGGGGGCCCTATTGCCCAACTCTCTAGTTTTCAAAAGAACGAATCTTTCAAGGTTCGTGACGGGGTTGGAGGTCACCGAATTGTTGCCTTGATTGACACTGGGGCAACACATAATTTCATTGACGAAGGAGTGGTTGCAAAGAGAGGTCTCAAAACTGAAGAATTTGAAGGCTTCAAAGTCATGGTGGCTGATGGGTTTCATATTTCTTGCAACCAAAGAGTTCCTAACATGTCCATGCAGTTAGGCAACTATGAAGTCAAAGATGACTTCTATGTAGTTACTATTGGTGACACAGATGTTGTACTTGGTATTCAATGGTTACGCTCACTTGGTAAAATCTCTCTCAACCTACAAACAATGGAGCTCAAGTTCCAATCTAATGGAAAGAAGGTGGTGCTTAGAGGAATGTCCAATGGTGGTCCTCAGATTGTGTCTTTCAAAAGAATGGAGAGGCTGATTCGGCACGATCAAGTTGAGTGGGCTGCGGAATGTATGGTTCTTCCAGCTAGTCCAGTTGAAACAAAGAGGGATTATCCTCTAGAAATCTAGTCTATACTCACCAAGAAGAGTAAAGTGTTTGCTGATCTACCTCTTGGGCCGCCTCCTGAAAGGGGTGTTGAGCATGTCATTGAACTAAAGGAAGGGGCCAAGCCAGTCATCACTACACCATATCGGTATCCTAAGAAGCAAAAGGACGAGATCGAGAAAAACATAAAAGAACTCTTGGAGATGGGCTTCATTCGTCCAAGCAAGAGTCCCTTCGCTTCAACAGTAGTTCTTGTGAAGAAGAAGGATGGCACCATCCGCATGTGTGTGGATTATTGTGCCTTGAATCAAAGCACAATCAAAAATCGGTACCCCATTCCCCGGATAGATGAGCTCATTGACGAGCTACATGGTGCCAAGTTCTTTTCAAAAATTGATTTGAGGTCGGGCTACTATCAAATTTGGATGAGGGGTCAGATGTTGAGAAGACGACATTCAGATGCCACTATGGTCATTTCGAGTTTTTAGTCATGCTTTTTGGGTTGACTAATGCTCCAGCCACCTTCTAGTCTTGTATGAACAGAGTTTTTCAGAAACAATTGAGGAAGTTTGTGTTAATCTTTTTTGATGATATCCTCATCTTTAGCAAGACGTGGGAAGAACATCTCAAGCACTTGGAGGAAGTGCTTAGCATCCTAGAATCAGAAAGTTTGTTTGCCAAATAGTCCAAATGTGAATTTGGAATGAAGGAGCTGCTCTACCTTGGTCACATAATCAGTGTTGATGGGGTGAAGGTTGATCCTGAAAAGATCAAGGCAATAGTTGATTGGCCACCTCCAGAGAACTTGACTCCTTTGAAAGGGTTCTTGGGTCTTTGTGGCTTTTATAGAAGATTTGTGAAGGGCTACTCTCAAAGTGCTGCTCCTCTTACTGACCTCACTAAAAAGGGGGCTTTCTTTTGGTCAGAAAAGGCTCAAAGTGTTTTTTATAAGTTCAAGAAGATCATGAGTTCTTGTCCAGTATTGGCTATACCAGTTCTCCAAGCCTTTCGAGTTACAGTGTGATACATCCGGAGAAGGTGTTGCGGCTGTTTTGATGCAAGATAAGCATCCCATTGTGTTTGAAAGTAGGAAACTAAGGGGTGTTGAAAGGACCTACTCTATCTATGACAAGGAAATGCTTGCAATCATGCATGCATTAGCTAAGTTCAGACAATATCTGGTGGGGAGCAAATTCGTCGTCAAGACTGATCATAATAGTCTCAAGCACTTCATGCATCAGAAGGATTTGAATGAAAGACAACAAAAGTGGGTGAGTAAGCTTCAAGCTTACAATTTTGACATTGAGTATGTCAAAGGGAAAAACAACATTGTGGTGGATGCTCTATCTAGGAGGCCTCATTTGAGCTCATTATGTGCGCTTAGTGCTGATTGGAAGGAGATGTTGCTTGCTGATTATGCCAAAAATTAGTTTGCAACCAACATCATTGAAGGTACTTTCCATGACGAAAGGTACAAGGTGGTTGATGGTTTGATACACTATAAGTGAAGGAATTGTTTGGTGACCGATTCTAAGCTCAAAAAGAAGATTTTGATGACTTCCAATGACATCCCACTTGTTGGTCATCAAGGTTACTTCAAGACGTATAGGCAGATTCAGGAGAGGTTTTCTTGGAAGGGGTTGAAGGAGGAAGTCCAACGCTACATCAAGGAGTGTCCCACTTGTCAGATGAACAAAAATGAGCATTCTCTTCCAACTGGTCTGTTGCAATCTCTCCCCATTCCCAACCAAAAATGGGAAAGTATATCAATGGACTTTATCACAGGGTTGCCAAAGGTTCAAGGCAAAGACTGTATCTATGTTGCAATGGACAGATTAACAAAGTTTGCTCACTTCTTTGCAATCACTAGCACATTTTCAGCAGCTCAAGTTGCAGATTTGTTTTTCCATGAAGTGTTTAGATTGCATGGGTTGCCGAAAAACATTGTGAGTGATAGGGACAGCAAGTTCCTAAGCACCTTTTGGCAAGAGGTTTTCAGGATGAGTGGTACAGTGCTTACTCCTAGCACTAGCTATCACCCTCAAACTGATGGTCAAACAGAGATAGTGAACAAATGGTTGGAGGGCTATCTTAGAAATTATGTCTCGGAGCAGCAAAGGGCATGGGTGAAATGGCTCCACATTGGAGAGTATTGCTACAATTCATCCTTCCACATGTCAATAAGGATGTCTCCATTCATGGCTTTCTATGGTTACGAGGCCCCTAGCTTTGCTGATTTGGTGTTTGGTGATAGCAAAGCCCCTCAAGCCAAGGATTGGTTGCAGCAAAGTCAAGATATTTTGAAGTCCTTGAAGAACAACCTTCAAATAGCACAAAATCAGCAGAAGATGTATGCTGATCAACAGTGTGTTGAGCGTTCATTTGAGGTTGGAGATATGGTTTATCTTCGACTTCAGCCTTACAGACAATCTACTCTCAAGAAGAGTGGAGCTGAGAAGCTCAAACCTCGCTTCTATGGGCCATTCAAAGTCATCAGAAAGGTTAGAGCAGTGGCTTATGAGTTGGAACTACCATCGAGTAGTAAGGTTCACAACGTCTTCCATATGTCTCGCCTCAAGAAGAAACTTGGACACAATGTTGTGGCTTCATCACAGTTGCCTCCCTTGGACGAAGAAGGACAGTTGACTTTGATTCCAGAGGAGATTATTAATTCCAGAGAACGTTCCTTGAGGAGAAGAACAATCAAAGAGTACTTGGTGAAGTGGAAGAACTTGCCTTTGGAGGATGCAACTTGGGAGAATGAGGAGATTCTGCAGCATCCAGACTTGTGATTGCTTAAGGGCAAACAATCTTGGGGAGGGCGGACTATAATGTCCCCTTCTCAAATGTGATCGCTTCAATTGACCGTTGGCCTATTCCGGAGACCCGTAGGCTACTCGGATGGTGAAATTAGGGTTTCCTGTTTTTGTGGAGGTTGTTGCTTGAAGTTTGGAATTTGGATTGCGGATTCTTTCTGGGTTTTCGAAGAGCTTCGCAGTGGTATAGTTCATTTGGTGATCTGAGTAACTTCATGAATTTACTATTTTTAGTAAATTCTATTTCTAGCAGTAGTCCTGTTGGCTACAGTGCAGTTGGCTCTCGTCTTCAACCAGTTCAGTTGGTAATTTGATTTTTGGCCTTTGGATGCATTTTTTGGAGAGAAGTTATTTTCATAGTATAATATTATATTTTGATATTATAACCCCTTGGCCTAGCATTACAACTTTATGTTGTTTTAAAAAGGGGGACTTTATGGGTGAAATGTCTCATCAGGAGTTAATTTATATTTTAAGGCAAAATTAAAGGTTGGAGAAGTGGGACGCCCACTTGAGGGAAAAAGATTATTTTTTATAAAATGAAATATTACCTTATGTGAAAAAGGATGCCACCTTTGGAGGGAAATGAGTTGAAGTCAAATTTGAAATTGGGCACCCTTTTTGAAGCTTCTAGAAGATTCTCCTCAAGTCTATATATATATAGGCCTCAGCTCTTCATTTGTTCATCTTTTGTCTACCATACTGTTATGCTGTTGAATTGTCTTCAGGCACTCGCTTCGAGGAAAGCACACCTCCTAGCAATGGCTCATCTTCTTGCTTGAAAGATAGCAACTAGTTGAGAGATAGTTTGTAATAGGTTTGTCTTGCATTTTCAGTTGAGTATCTTGCATTTTGGAGTTTTAGTTTGCATTTTCTATCTCATTTTGGAGTTGCTGAATATCATAGCTGATTGTAAGTTTTGCTCATATCTCATGAAACAAAAATATTATTGTTTTGGGCATTGCATCAATCTTTTTCTCTATGTAGGGCGACCATTCAAGCAAATTTGCAGATTTTTTTATGGACTCTATGATTTTATCAAGGCAAATCGCCCTTTCTTGAGGGCCTTTTCATTCTGGTCTGCCTGGCAAGTGTTTAGAAAAAAAAAATACTTCAATTTGTCAGTTGTTTCTTTGTCTAGATTTCATTGCCATCATCTTAGCTTTCATTTGCATCAAGTCTCATGTCATTCTGGCAAGTATTGAGTGAGTTGTGAGTATTTTGGTGAGTTCTAGTGTTGTTGATTACTTCATTTCAGTCACTGGTCTGTCATATCAATCTTGGATAAATGCAAATTTGTGAGGAGTCTGAGTCTAGAGAGGTTTGTTAAGTATTGAGGAAGTCTTATATATTATTGCAGCATTGAAGAACTTGAATTACTGGGCTTTGGCAAGCATTCTAACATATTGTAAGCTGATTAGTAGTACTATCAGCAATTCTCCTCTCTATCTTTCATTTACTTTATTGTACTTCCCGCTGCATAAGTGGAAGAGGCTGGCTTGCCGCCTATTTACTTTCAGTTAGTAGTTGTAGGGACCCTCTGACCATATGCTCGCCATCACTCGGCGCCATCCTTGGTTAGAGTTACTTCAGCTCATCTTGCATTAGATCCTATGACCATATGCTCGTCTGTCATAGATGCATTCTTGGTTAGAGTTCCCTGCATTAGATCCTCTGACCAAATGCTCACACCTTGCCCACATCGGGATCCTGGTGTACATCCTGGTTAGAGTTGCTTTCCGCATTGTTTTGGTTTAGAGCTAACCTTAACGAGTGCGTGTTGATTGTAATTTGTAATTGAAAAACAAAAAAAAATTGTAGATTCATTCTGGCCGACACAGTGATATCAATTCATTGATTAAACACATCAGCACCAAGTCATTTATTGCCACTCTTAGACTAGCATTGCACAAGAAATGTATGTATGGCGTCTAATATTAAAAGGAAGGCAACTAGAACTCAAGAACCACCAATGCATAGTTTGAATTAGTAGAACAACCTCGGGGAATTGGAGCGCAGTAACCTGGAAATCGATTTATTACCAATGAATATATATATAACCAATCTCGACATTGAAGTGTCATCCCGGTGACATGCACCACAAACCAAATTGTGATATTCGTGACTGTCTAGCCGTAGCAATGTGATGAACCCATGAAACTAAGATACTCCTCCCGTTTAGGGTATAGTCATAAGATGTTTGTGTTTGATCAAGTCCCAAGTGATGGTGCCTAAAAGCCACGATCTGAGAAAGACAAGGTGGTGCGACCCAGTTCCGACAAAGAGCAAGCGGTAATGGGATGTCTCAGAATCAATGTTCGATGAAAGACACCCGATTATTGAACTAATGCGCTCTCCCGATCAGCCTTCTTCCGCGAGCTAAAGAAGTCTATTGATGATTTACGGGGTCCCTCCGCCAAGAGTGCTACACAATCACTGGCGTTCAATGTTCCGAAAGCCGCTGCTCTGACTCTTGGTATATGCCCGATGGTGAATCTAGCGCCAGTAATGAACACAGGTGATCCAACCCGTAGGCAATCCAACTTGGGCAACTTGAATCTCCCACTGATGCTTTGAAGCCCCATCAAGCCTATCTTCTATCTTGACACCGGTCACCATCTTCTTTTCCAAGTAACTGCCCTAAACAAAGAATTGTCTTCCACACAACCTGGAATTAGGCTTAGTCAAATCTGATCAGTTTTTCTTGAACCTTGGCTCTGATACCATGTTAATTTTAAGATCAAATATGAACAGTAAGCAGAAAAAATAAAGACAAAACAGTGAACACAGAATTTTTATCCTAGGAAAACCCTTCTACTCAAGGGAGAAAAACCCAGCAAGACTTGACTAATAATAGATCAGGTACAACAGAGCAAAAATAGCACTTGAGAATCAGACAAGATAGGCAGAGTACACTAATAAACCTAGCACTAAAGTAGTGCAAACTTCTGAGCAATAGCGAACCTCCTTGAGTAGCGAACCTTCTTCTTGATCACAAAATAGCAAATGAATGAATGTATATGTGTAAGTGAGGAGAGTCTCTCTCCCATTTATACAAATCCAGGAGTATGCATCATTCTTCACTTGAGCCAACCTAGCAATAATAATAATTGTTTATTATTAGGCCAACTAACTTGTATATTGATCTTTTATGGGTAATACCTCCCAAAGCTACCCCAAAACATCAACTATGGGGACATTGGGGGGATGATGAGATGTCCCTAAGACCTTGAAGAAACTCACCCAAGTCCCTTTTTGAAAGTTTTGAAAACCTATGCCTATCCCCCACTCCTAAACACTCAAAAAAGTGAGTTTCTTTAAAAAAAAATTTTGGAAAAATGGGCCACTAGCCCTAACCCTAAAAGTTCTATTGGACCCATCCACACCCTAAACACTCCAAAAACCTATAAAATATTAAAAAGACATCCCACCCTCGATCCAAATCACTATCAAGTTTTCATTGCATTAAGCAAGAGTGAACTATGAATGAGAGCAAGGCTACAAGAGTAAACGCAAGAAGTACAAGTTTTCATCAATTAGGCATTCAACCCATTCATCAAGCCTACAAGGTAAATTTTGGGCCTCCTTTGACAACCAGACTAGCCATTCATTTGTTGTGCCAAGATTATAATTCTTCTACTACCAAGAGGAACTAGTCTACCTATAGACTCATCCACTCTATTAAGACAAACATGCTTACCTCTAGGAGGGTAGAGAAACTTGCAATTATACATAGCACCTTGCGTATCATTAACCACAATGCAGTTATGTTCAAAGAGAGTCCAACAACCTGATGGGATGTAGAGCTAAAGAAGCTAGCATAGGTTGATGATGATGTGGCACAAACAAGGTTGGTTGGTATTGGTTTGGAGGAGCTTGCCCTCAAAAAGTTTAGCAATTCAAGTGATGAAGAGTTTAGCACGGACATTGGGGATGATTAGAGGCATTAGGCCATTGGCCAACTGTATCTTCACATTTTGAATATAGCATATTTGACACAAATATTCAGCATTGCAGTTTTCATAATTCAATGCAATGTGTTTAGATAATAGTTTTTCAAAGTTTCAATTGTTACTCCTTATAAAATAAATTATGACTAATTTGTCAAGTACTATATATATTTGCACCATCATCCCCTCACCATCCCCAAACCTAGGCCCTCAGTCACTCCATACCCAAAGTTTCAAGATTCGTGGAACTATGTTCATTAAGAATTTGTTCACTTCGGAGAGCAACAATTATAAGGTTGAAAAAGCTAGACATTTTTTTAGTAGAATCATCCCTAAGAAGCTAAATTATTATGATGCCTCAAACCTTGATAGAGATATTGCTTTAGATGAAATTTGTTCTATTATAAGATCTCTCAAAAATGGTCAATCCCTTGGCATTGATGATCTTCCTATCAAATTTTGTAAAAAACAATATTAACAGAATTTTTGCTAATCTTCTTGAAGTCTATAAAGAAGTTATTCTAGTAGGTTCCTTGGGAAAAGAAATTACCAGAGGTGTTATCAATTCCTCCCCAAAGATGAAGATAAATCTTTGATCATGAACTAGAGACATATAACCTTAGCTAATGTGTCATAAAATCTAGCCAAGGTAATCGTAGTAAGGCTTAAACACATTCTCCCTGAGATTATCTCACCTCCACAAACAAGTTATGTCGAAGGTAGATATATCTTAGAGTTCATAATCTCAAGTTAGGAAGCTATGCATAGGGTCAAAAATTCTAGTCAAAATATGTGTACAGCCCTATTAGACTTTGAAAAAAACTTATGACATAATGGAATGACTTTTTATCATAGTGGTTTTAAAAGTGTTGGGTTTTTGGGATAAGTTTTCCAAAATTATTGAAAACACTTTTCATAATACTTTAGCCCAGGTGTAGGTAAAGGATACTTTGATCAATCCTTTTGATTTATAGACATAGACAAAGATGCCCCTTAACCCCCTCTCTGTTTCTTATTGCTTTTAAGTTATGTGCTTTTTGATGAGAGAATGTTCCATTGACCCTCATATAAAAGTGTTGTGATCCCAAATGGTTCTTTTTGCAAATAATACTTCTCAGTTTCTTTATTTAGAGGAAGATAATTTTTCAAATTTGACAAACAGACATGATATATATTGTTTTGCTTTTGGTTCAAAAAATTCATCACACAAATATGTGGTTCCAAGCTGGTCTAAAACCCTTCCTATGCAGTTTGCTAATATTGGTTGGGAAACAAATATCCTGGTCTTCCTTTTGTTTTGGCATCTTTGTTGTGTGAAATGTGGGATTAGGTTTTTCCAAATCTTGAAAAGCAGTTTGGTAAATGGCAAGGTCATTTGCTCTCTATGGCTGGAAGAGCTCAAGTATGTCAAAAAGTACTTTCCTTCAGTATCTATTATGCTTCATCTCGGTTACTTGGTAGCAGACGGGTTAAGAAAACTACACACAAATTAGTAATTTCCTTTGGCCAAAAGGTCACGAGAATAGAAAAACATATGTTGTTTCTTGGAAATGGTGATGTCTCCTCAAACAATTTGGTGGAATGGAGTTAAAAGACATGAAGCTTCAAGGTTTAACTTTGCCTGTAAAATGGATAGTGAAAGCCTTCAACAACCTCAAACCATGAAAAGTACTTGTTCCAAATAACATAAGCCTTCCAATGCCCAAGAAGAAAAAGAATTGGAGGGTTGCAATGCCCAAGACAAAAAAGGATCGGAGGCTTCATCTACATGATTGATTTTTTGGTAAATTCCAGCGACAGAATCAGCCATCTTTAGAAGTATATGGAGGGCTTAGGAATATATAAAACACCTCCTTTCTAGTCATAATGCTTATTTTATAAGGTATAGCAAGTTTTTAAGTTTTAGGTCCATACGGTGGAATCTCTCTCTCTTGATAATAAACTTTTATCAATAACTAGAGGATGGCCTGCAAAGTTTTGGTTCCCTAAGGGGGTCAAAAACTTTGGTGACATATTGCAAATGGAAACTTGTTAACCTGGGAAGAGATTAAAAGCAGGTTCTATATTCCAAACACTTGAAGAAAAACATTTTCTATGGTTGCTAACGTTCAACACTGAAATATTGGATAACATGTGTAGAAGTAAATGAACTCAACCAATTTTTTCAATTTTTGAATGAACACAATTCAAGCAATAAGAAGCACCTCAAGTATAAGTTAGCCTCAAACCAAAACTAGCAATTATAGGTAACTCGTTAAGAATGCGCATCAACTTCATGAGAAACGATGTTGTCATATGGCAAGAGGGTCGCCGTATAACCGAAAGAAATACAATGCTGGAAAGCAAACTCGACACCAAGCATGTGCACTCCAAACCCAAGATGGGAATGGCGCTATCATATGGCGGAGGATCTATTGATAACAATGCAGAGCTGAAAGTAACTCAATCATCAAGCATGTGCACTCCAAGCCCGAGGTGAGCAAGGCGCTATCATATGGTGATGAGGATCTATTGCAATACAAGAAGACTGAGCGAGGGCCAGTCTCTTCCACAGCTGTGGGAATACAATGTAACTTAGCAAGAAATAGAAATGGCTGAACAGTACTACTGTAACAGCCTTACAATAAAAAGAGTTGCCTGCCAAGAACACTGAATTAGAAGTCTATCAATGCTGCAATATTATATAATGTCTCTCCAATGCACAACAAGATCCAATACTCAAACTCAACCCCAAGGACAAAATCTTACAATCTGATATGACTGAACAATGACTGAAAATGCATAACCAACAACACTGTAACTCACTAAAATGCTCATAACTCTCTCTAGACTTGTCCAAATGACGTGAAATCTAATGCAAATGAACACTATGAAGATGGCAACCAAATTCTAATCAGAAAGTGACTCTAAAAACTTGTAATTTTTTTTTCTAAACATTTGCCAGGCAAAACAGAATGGTATGGCCTCAAGAGGGGCAGTTTTTACTAGATAAAATCAAGGACTCCAAAATAAAATCTGCAAACCTGCAAGAAGGGTCGCCCCTAGCTGAGAAATGGATTAGTGAACTACCCAGAACCATACAAAAATCACACAATGACTTCTAAGCTAAAACTACTTTCAGCCATGCTAAAATCAGCAACTATAAAACTGACCAATCTCTAAAATCTTCAACCTTGATGCTCTATCTGCAAATCTGGATGAGAAGCAGTCTCCAAAGTCTTAGCTAGGTGCTATCTTTTAAGCACGAAACCAAGAGAAATGGCTAGGAGGTATGCATTCCTCGAAGCAACTCTGAAAGCATTTCAGCAGCATAACAGTATGATAGAAAATAAGATGATCAAAATGAAGACCCAACCTCTCCTTATATAGCTTTTGATAAGAACTTCTAGAAGCCTCCAGAAAGTGCGCCCAAATTAATTGAATTTCAAATCCACTTTTCCACTTGTATTTGTATTTTATTTAATCTTCAATTATCTCCTTCCTTGGGCGTCCAAACATGAGGAGAATAATTCATTTTAATAAAATAAACTCTTTCTCCAAATAGGCGTCCACTTCCTCAAGCATTATTTTTGACCTTAGAAATATTTAAAATAGCCTCATGATGAGACGTCCACCCCTCAAGACCCCCTTTTTAAAACAACTTAAAGTCATACTACTAGGCCAAGGGGTTAATGTGAAAATATAAAATTATTTTAATTAAAATAACTTATCTCTCCAAAAATGCATCAAAAGGCCAAGAATCAACAATACCAACTGAACTGCCTAAAGAGGAAAGCCTTGAATTGATGCCAACTGGACTGCTGCCAAAAATAAAATTTACTAAAAATAGTAAATTCAGAAAGTTGCTCGGATCAAAGTGCATGCGATACCATTGCGAAGCTTTCTGAAAACTCAAAAAGAATCCGCAATCCAAAACCCCAAACTCCAAGATGTAGCCGTCATAACTTACTAAAAATAGTATGTCCGAAAAGGTTGCCCGATGCAGTTGCATGTCATACCACTGCGAAGCTCTCTAAAAACCCAAAAGGAATCCAGAATCCAAACAGCCGAACTCCAACATGCAAACCCCTAAATCTTCAAAAGAGACCATCAAGTAGCCGAAAACCCTAATTTTGCCTCTGACTAGCCTACAACACACCGGGGATAGGCTATCAATCAATACAAGCCAGTATAAAATGGGGACATTACATAGAGATGGCTCCCTTCTTACCAAAGTTGCTATTAAAAAGATATATTTGATGTTTTTTGACACCCAAGAAGTGAATAAACACTTCATATAACAAATGGAGTCTTGGTCTTTCTCCACGAGACTGGAAATCTGTATTTAATCACATTTGGTCTTCTTGCATTAAACCCAAAAAAACTTGCTTTAGCTGGTTGTTACTGTTACAAAAACTTCTTGTTGGCTCTATTTTAAAAGCTGTTGGCCTTACCATGTCTGTGTGTCCCTTTTGCCATGTAGATGAGTCTTGCCTACTTTATTTTTTGATTGTCCATATCATAAGAATGTTTGGAATATGTTATTTTGTACTAAGTCTAGATGAAATAATAAGCAGAGTTTTACTTGGGAAGAAATTTTGTTAGGATATGTTAGGGATTTGAATAAAAAATTGAGTAAGTTTTGGCTGATTTTATAACTAAGACTTCATGGTTTTTATAGAGAGCTAGAAATAACGATGAATTTCAGGACAAAAGAATGTACCTTACTAGCTCGTGTAGTGAGGTCACCTTCAATCTCATTGTTGTACTTGTGCTGTTTAAATTGCCATAGGTATCCCTAAAGACAAATTGTACACGCTACTAGACTAGAGGTTTATTATCCTTCATAAGTCTGACATCATGCAAGTAAAATGGTTACCAAATATGGAAAGGAATGGTGGACAAACCCTTCCAGAAAATGATAAGGACCCTTTTACCATATGAACAGAGAAGGTTATGTTGACAATGCCCCTAGTAATACTGTGGACATTAATCAAAATGTTGATTCTATTGATTTTTCATTGTTCGCCTAAAGGACTTTTTATTGTTGGTATTGTGCATTATGAAATCAATATAGATTCGTGTTTTGAGAGTAATTTGTTAAGAGTGTAAATTTTCACTAATGCTTCTGGATCTGACCATGTAGCATACTTAATTTCCAACGTTTCCAGTCTCTCTACGGAGCCCCTCATCAGTGTAAAAGGCTACGAGTCAATGTTTGACCTGTATAGATTCTATACGCTATTGAAATTGTGTAGCCAAGATCGCTTACACTAACCCTATAACACTTCTGACTGCATAGCATATTTACTTCCCAACATTTCCAGTCTCTATAGAGAACCCATCATTAGAGCAAAATGTTACAAGTCAATGCTTAATCTCTGTACATTCTATACGCTTTTGAAGTTATGCAGCAAAGATCACTTACACTAACCCTATAACACTTCTCAATTCGATTACCCAGATGCTCAAACACAGATCATACAAGGTGAAATTACAGCATGTCTTTTCGAGTTCAATGCATTGGCCCTCACAGTTTGAATGTGCACAGCAACATATCACTAGAAGTTCAAGCAAAGGCCTTTTCTCTTAGGAGATAAAAGGAAGAGAATGTTGAGGGAAAAACTTACTTGGATGGAGAAGCACGACATGGAAGGGTGCAAAGTCGACTGCTGCCTCTAAAAAGCGAAGCGCCTAACTTTCTAGCAGCTAGGCAGTTGACAGTAACTTTGTGGGCCGAGTTGTCAGCCGTCAGCTTCAACATGGCAGGAGACGGAGAAAGAGCCATGGATGCTCCAGATAAACCCAGAATCCTTAAAAGAAAAGGGCTCTGCAACAAAGAAAGGGATTATGCCCTCTACACATTTATGACTTTTCTGGTGACTCACTCAATTTATATAATATAGATTTACTTTGGATACTGCAGAGTCTGTTGGCGTAGGAAAACGTTAAAATTGTCGTTGTTTTTATTTGAATATTCAAGCAAATAAAAATGGGTAGCTCACGTGCTTAAAAAATCCCGGATTAACAAAAACCTATGTCCAATATGTTCCCACAGATTTTTCTTTAATTAATTTAATGCTTGTTTTGTCTTAAATTGTATGAGCTTCATAGTCTTTGTAGCTGTTTATGTTTTACTGTAATTTCAGTCATTCTTGTAAAAAAAATGCAATATATTCTCAATTTCTTATGTTTTTTTATAATTGAAGAGAATCTATTTATTTAATAATATAAAAATTAAAATATTTCTGGTTATATTGTCAATTTATTTAAAAATATTGAAATTAAGATACTTTCACATATAAGATATTTGTGCTTATATTATCAATTCATATGAGAAAATCAAAAAGATACTTTCACATAAAATACATGATTGTGAAGTTTGAGATCTTGCAAAATGTTATTTTTTAAAAGATTGGTTTTATTGTTGATTATAAAATTGAAACCATCATCTTCAAGACACTTTCACATGTAAGATATTTGTGGTTATATTACCAATTTATTTGAGAAAATCAAAAAGACACTTTCACATAATATACATGATTGTGAAGTTTGAGATCTTGCAAAATGTTATTTTTTTACAAGATTGGTTTTATTGTTTGATTATATAATGAAATTTTTAAAATTATTTTTTTAATAAAATATATTAAAATTAATATGTTTTATTAATTTTTTTCTTAAAGGATGTGAAGAGTTAGAGACATTTATAAAAATAAAAAATAAAAAAAAATCTTAGATTAATTTAGACTAATTTAATAAGATACATGTACAAGTATAAATTAATCTAAAATAAATAATGAGAGATGAGATTTGTAATCTAACAATTATTTTTAGAAATTAAATGCAATAGAAGGCAGTACTTAATTTTATGACTAAAGAGTATATGTCAACAATGAATACTTTGATATTAGACTTAAATATGTTCAAAAAACGATTTATCTAGTAGGTGAACACCTTGAATTTTGTGTTAGATCTGTGTTCTACTAGAAAACAAGTTTACAAGTATGGGACAAGTTCATGATTGCAAACTAGTCTTCTTAAGTTTGGATTTATCCATATGCAAAATGAAAGTTTTATTTTATGCTCACTTGGTGTGTTGTTATGTCATCTACCTTTTATGATATCTATAGGGCTGGTGATATTTAAGTATACCTTAATAAGGTTAATGGTGTATCACAACGAGACAACTTCTCTAAGGTCAACACTTGAAAATGTGTACAAAGATTTGAAGACATGCAAGAATACTAATATGATCTATATAGATTCATTACTCATTTTAAAGCATTGAACCATAATGTGTCTCTATAATTACTCCTTCAATGCTCTAAAGTGAAAGAGAACATGTATATTATGGATATTTTTTGAATGCATTGAATGTCTTTAAATGCTAGCACATAGCATCAAATTATGTCAAGCATGTCTTTAGTCAACTTAAGGAAAGAAAATAAAAAAGGTGGAAGGGGACAACTTTGTGACTGCAAGATCACCCCCATGACTACATAAATGTTTGAGGTGGATAAATCAATAAATTTGGGTAGCTAATGACTATATGAAAGCATGTGTGTAGATGAATGTGATAAATGTGCAAATAGGGAAAATGTATGAGAGTGTGCATATGTAAAGATGAGGTGGGGAGTAAATGCATGGAGATATTTTTGTATATCAAAGGGTGAAAAACTATGGGAATAAACCCAACATCATACAAGATTCTGTTAAATTTATCAATATGCACATGTATCAATATATTTCCTCAAAACAAGTAAAAAACTTAGTGAAAAATGGTATCACCATGCGAATTTCACCATTGCCTTTTTCCCCCCACTTTGAGGTGCATGTAAATTCTAAATGATTATGTATATTAAATATATAATACTCACAAAAGACAAAATTTAAACATCAAAGGATAAGAAATAGGGTTCATATAAAGTAATCTAGACCTTTCAAGGTATCATTGAGTTTATCCTTCAATATGCACTCTCCATGGGTCCTACAAGATAGAGATAAAGTGGGCATTGAGTAGCCTCTATCTTATAAGTGAAAATTAAGCACAAAATAGGAAATTGTCAATTGCCAAGAAAATAGGAACACCAAGGGATGGGTAAAGTTAGAAAAATTTGTACATTCAAAAAGTAACAATAGTTTGACATGGTAGCCATGGGATGATAGGGCATATGGAGTGTAAGGATGCCATGTACAAGTATGCTTTGTATGGTCATAGTGATGGGTCTTTATAGCACTTGTTACTACTTCAAGACTCAAATACGAACATTTATGACAATGTATACCCCTTCAATTGGTTGTATTCAAAGGATGTAAGGAATTAAATGAGAGGGAAAACCATTGATGAAAGTAAAATTAATCTATAGATAATCATGTGGGAATGTAATCATGTACAATAAAAATAATCACAAATACATTGTGTGATTAGCATGTAAATATATAATGATAAATCATGGTAGCCACATATGGGCTAGAGATAGCATCAAGGAAGACAAGTTGCCCCCAACATGGGTAAATAAGAGTGGTGATGTGGCTCTCAATGGCTAAAAACACTCGTGTGAATACATAGGGCACTAGAGTGGCATATGCCTCTAATGTGGCATCCAAGAGTATGAGCACACAATAGTATGAATAATACAATAAGTCCTTAGTGGATAAGGTAGAAACAATGTGATGTGTGGGGGGAGGCATGATGCAACCAATGAGTAAGGAACATGTGGTAAAAGTATGGCTATGAAGCCTAGGACATGGTAAAGGAGGAGGCATAATACCTCTAAAG
>VDFB02192323.1:0-19036 GCA_007258455.2 Sequoia sempervirens | reverse complement strand
GTTAGAATAATATATTATTCTCTTGTTATTAATGGTCAATATGTTATGTTAGTTTAGCTTAGAAGATGTTACTGTTTCTACAGTAACCAGTAGGTAGATAATTAATATCTACAGTGCTTTATGCACTTCTTTATAATGTAATCTTTTTCATGTTAATGTAAGAGACTTTTTACCATTTACACTCCAAGACTTCCGCACCTCAAGCAAGTGAGAAGAAGAAATCGAAAGGAATCCAAGATCAAAGCTAGGAAGGAACAAGCACAAAGGACAGAGTCATCGGCAAGGAAAATATTCTAAGGCAAGAACATGGAAAAGGACCAAAGTGACCAAGGAGGACATCCAACCTGCTGAAGTGGCGCCTCGACCAATCAAATTGTTCCAAGTCACACGTCCAGATTCAATGAACCTAACACTCCACAATGCAACAACTTTCTATTTTATTGTTGGTTCATATTTAGCAAAAGGACAAGTGTCCTTGAATGTAATTTTCTCATTGGTCGAGAAGGAGTTAGTTATGACAAGCCCTAATTAGGGTTTTATTTTGTAATCTCGGTCGTTGATCCTAAATCAATCTTGGCCATTGAATTGTAATTGGGGAGCCTATAAATTGAGCTCACCCCTCATTTGTAAAGCATGGGAGCATGTTGCAAAACATGTTGAGATAAGTAAATTGTTGCTTACGATTGCCAAAGTAATAAGTAATGCATTGTTCGAATTGATGGTGATTACTTCTTTATTTTGGAGTTTGCATGGTTTTTATCCCTCATCATAGTTTAGATTTTATTTCATGTATGTTAGATGAATGCAAGATCTGATAAGTATTGATTTATGGTGAAACTTCTGATCATACTTTTTTTGAATGGATGATTTTCGTTCAATACGTAAAGTTAGCCTGAGCTTACTTTGTGGATGCTTAACTTCTGTCTGGATAAATATTGTTCGATTTGATGGTAGTTATTCATGACGTGAAAATCATAAGCACATTCCCTTGAAGATTGCATCCACTTTGTCTAGTTGTCATTGAGCATGGCAAAGCAAAGCGTGGTTATTGGTTTCACCAAGTCAATACCGTCTCTTGAACTCTTAGGAAGTAGATTAGAACTTCTAAACCCTTATCTTTTTTTAATTTGTTTGATCTAGGACCCAAACACTAGAGCTTCATTGTCTAGACCTTCATTGTGAATTGAACAAGCCTAGCCTAAGTCCCTTTGTATTACCAGCATATCACAACAACCATGGAGCTTATCCACACGTCAAGACTTGGCATAAGGAACCTTGGAATCGCCATATGATCTTCTCGCAATCTTAGCATACGCGGTGGTTTTTCAAGAGAGGATAGGGTGTCTTTGGGCATTTTATTCTGATGTTTAGTGTGTCACAAAACATGCATCAACACGTCCCCACCACTCAAACCCTCCTCCCCATCCCCTGAAGCATTTCGGGCACGGTGGGACATTAGGGGACATCCCCTGGCCGGATGTCCCCCCAACTAAGAAAATGCAGATACGTCTTGGGACATGTCCCTAAAATCGGGAACAGAAGGAAACACATCAAGGATGCCTAGTTGTCCCCGAGGTGACCAAGGACATCTCAACATCACTTGACTGTCGCAGGGACGACTAAGTGTCCCTTGCAGCAAAGCAATTTTTTATAATATTTGAAAAAGAATCATTCATAACTTAAAAAAATACTGTTAAATATATCATGACAGCACTATAACAATAGTATAACATGACAGCAGTGAGAGCAACAATTGTGGTATAACAGCAATAAATATATCATGACTCAGATTCATAGTTAATGATATAAGTTATATAACAAGTAACACTAACAACAATAATTTGTATTTCTGATTTCATTGTTCAAAAAAGTTTTAAACTTCAAAATTCTTGATATGGTATTAGAGTTAGTTATTATTGTCACTTGCAAAAGAGATTAAAGGTGTATTTGCCAATGTTTGGTACCGTGTGGTATTGTGTGATAAGTACAAACAAACAATTTCTTTTTGGAATGTGGTTGGCATGCAGGCTTTTGTTGCTCTGCAAACATCATCCAACATCATTTTAGCATTGTCATGTTATATTTCTATTGTTATACTGCTATTCATTAACTTGTAGAAATTTGACTCTCTCTCTCTCTCTGTGTAAGACACCCAACCTATTTACACACCACACCCAGCAATTCACTGTGCATAGGCAATCTCATATTATAGTGAATTCTCAATCAGATGCATGCTCAGACTAATATCTTGAGATGATAAGCATGACACTGGGATCAATCTAACAATTCAATAGAAACTAAGCATCTGACTGTAGCAAAATATTGAGAAACAATGTAGAGCAGAATACATCAAAATGCAATACACAACACTGATCATAAGAAACCATTATTATATGAAATCATTATTTGGTTGTGTCACACGGGGATGCGTCCCCTGCCCCAAAACCCCCTTGTACCCGTCCCCATCCGTCTTGGGGACGGGGGGACGCATCGGGGACAGTCCCCGACCATCCCCAAATTAGAAAAATGCACAGGAAACGGGGGGGAACATTTCCTCTCATCTAGGAACAGTCCCCCGTCCTCGGGGACGGCAGGGGAAGTTGGAAACGTCCCTCGCTGTCCCCAGGGACGGCTTGCCGTTCCCTGCGTATATGGGGTCCAGAAACTTAAAAATCATAAAATTTTGTTTATATGACATCAATATACTTTAGAAGCAAAAAAAATTATATGAAACTTAACTCATAAGCCATCAAATATATTGTCAATATTTGGCTCTCACGGCAAGCGCGGCTAAGGCTGAGGGGTGACGACTTCACACAGCAGAGGCGACTTCACACTAAAAGCTCAGTCTAAACAATTTTATGGCTTTTTCTTCCTACGTTTGGGCATTTAACAGAGGCGTTTTTGCATTTGAAAGAGGCATGAAACAATTTTTTTCAAGTTTTTGTTTCTCACGCCTAGGGTAAAGTCACGGCTGGCTCTATTTGTGCATTTTTCCCTTCACTCAGGCTGCATTTTGTTTGTGATTGGGATGCCTTGAGGAGCTGGGAGCTGCATGTTTCTTAGTTCCATTTCCTACTTCCAGGTTTGAGATTAATTTTTTTTTTTAAAATTTGCTTCTATATTATGATATTAGCTTATCATTTTTTTTAATTTTTAATAATAATTTTTGCTTTTATTTTCATTTTTTGTTTTCAATGTTGAATGGTTCATTGATTAAATAACTTGGTATAATTTTTACAAACTTTCAGATTTTCAACTAGCATACAAACTTCATATTTTAAAAAATAAAGAAAAAAAAGCCATACAAATTTCAAAATGAGCAGCAACAGCAATGGCAGTAACAGTTATGAGGGTGAGGGTAGTGAGAGTGAAAATGAAGTTCAAAGAATGTCAATAGATCCTTCTTCTACCTCTGAAAATCCAACCCATGCTTCTTTAGACCATTTTGCATGCCCTATACCCACTCTTCAAAGATTTGCAAAAGGCCCTTTCAACTGCAACAAACCATTGCGTCAATTTGCAACAGATGTGACTGTCAACAAGAAAAAAAATTCAGGGGGCAGCAAGAAATGGCTTTGTCATGTTTGTAAATCTACTTACCATGGGAGCTATACTAGGATTAGAGGCCATCTAGTGGGTGACTATGGAAAAGGTGTTAGAGTTTGTACAACAATAACATTGGAGCAGCAGCTTCAATTTACAAAGTTAGCTAGATGTAGTGATGACCAAATCATTACAATTCAAAATAAAAAACGACCATTAGCTGATTTGCAAGGCTCTTCCAATGTATTAGTTTCAGAGACTTGTGATAGAGGGAAGAAGAAAGCAAGTGAGAAAACTTCAATCATGGGGTTGATGAATATACAAAAACGTGAGCAAGTTGATGATGCAGTGGCCAAATTCTTTTATGCACATGCTCTTCCATTTCATTTGGCAAGGTCACCTTATTTCAAAACTATGGTGAAAGAAATATTGTCAGTTGGATCCTCTTATGCCCCCCCTGGAGAACATAGATTGCGTACCTCCCTCCTTGACAAACAATATTCAAAAGCTACCTTGTTGATGGAGGAGATGAGGCAGACATGGCTTAGGACTGGTTGTTCCATTGTCATGGATGGGTGGACTGATATTCGACATAGGCCACTCATTAATGTTATTGTTACATGCCCTGCTGGTTCATACTTTCTTCGAGCTGTTGATTGTTCTGGGAAGCGTAAGGATGCTGATTTTCAGTTTGGCATTTTGAGGGAGGCTGTAGAGGAGGTTGGGCCTTCTAATGTTGTGCAGGTTGTAACAGATTCAGCTCGTGTTTGTAAGCTAGCTGGTTTGATGATTGAGAATGCTTACAAACATATTTTTTGGACTCCATGTTGTGTACATGCTTTGAATAATGCTTTGAAAGACATTGGAAAAATAGATTGGGTGAGGGCAGCAGTTGCAGAGGCTAGAGGCATACAAATGTTTGTATGCAACCATCACACTTCACACGCACTATTCCAGTCTTATTCAAAGAAAGAATTCCTCAAACCAGTTGAGACTAGATATGTTAGCTACTATATTTTGCTGGAGAGGATGTTGGAGGTCCAAGATGCTCTACAAGCCATGGTTGTTTGTGCAGATTGGAAAAGATGGAATATGTCGAAGACAAATGAAGGCAAGGAAGTGAGAGATAGAGTACTTAGTGAAACTTGGTGGGCCACTATCAAGTAAGAAATCTGAAAATTTAAATTGTTTTTAAAATTTTGAATTTGTTACACTTTGTTTTACTTTGTAGTTTGTATTTTATTATTTTAAAAGTTCTAATATTTAATTTGTTGCTTGTAGGTATATTTGCTCTTTCATATCACCAGCTGTGAGGGTAATCCGGTATGCAGATATAGACTCTCCTAGCTTGGGAGAGATATATGAGACTTTTGATAGCATGCTTGACCAAATGAAGCAAGCTATTCGTCAAAAGGAACCTGAGTTGAGATTTTATGAGGACCATATTAGGCCTATTGTGACAAAGAGGTGGAACACAATGAATACCCCTCTTCATATGCTTGCCTATGCTCTTAATCTGAAGTGGTATGTACCTAGACCTGGCCGAATGCTTCCTTCTAAGGATGACGAGGTGATAGAGGGGCTTACAGCAGCCCTTCATAAAATGTATACCGATGAGCTAGCAACCATTATTAGAGAGCAGTGGCTTATGTTTGTTGATCTTCAGGGTCCTACATTCAGCAAACCAAAAGCTAGGACAGATAGGGCCACCATTGCACAGAACAACCCCATTGGATGGTGGAAATTTCATGGGAAGGACACACCGGATTTGAAACAACTTGCCATTCGTTTGTTTTCACAGATTGCTAGTTCCTCTGCTGCAGAGAGGAATTGGTCCACCTATGGCTTCATCCACTCCATTAAGAGGAATAGGCTTACTTCAAAACGAGCTGAGAAATTAGTTGCAGTTCATAGTGCCTTGAGACTTCAGGACCGTCAGACTACTGAGTATCGGCAGACTCCAGTAGCACGATGGGATGTTGATCTTGAGGATGTTAGTCAAATTGATGAGGATGAGGTGCAACCAGGATTGGTCAGGCTACCATTGGATGATCCACTCTTGCCAGAAGATGATAGTGACTCAGATAGTTCTGAGTTTTTTGATATTGATAGCCCGAATGAGGCTTAATTTCATAGACTATTGGAACTTTGAACTTTGAGACTTTTGGATGCATGTTTGAAACATTTGGATATTGATAGACCATGGTTTTATTGATGTTTGATATTGCTATGATAAATTTTATAATGCTTTAAAGTTTAATGACATTTATTATGTTGTTATGCTACTACTCTCACGATTTATTATATTGTTGTGAGCAATTATTAATTTATTGACATATATCTCTCTCTTTCCCTCTCTTTGTCTATAATATAATAATATATTAATAAATTTTGAAAAAATCATATATATATATATGTATTTTGTATGTCACTATCCCCTACCGTCCCCTAAAAATGGGCCCCTAGGAAACATCACAGAAACGCGTCCCAAGCCGTCCCCCCATCCCCATCCCCAAAAGGACCTGGAACACAATTATTTGACATTCAACCACAGCAAAAAAAGTAATTGGATTTTTAGATTTATATCAGAATATATTGTTCTTACGCACAAGTAGCATTCACAAGTCTGCAGATAATTGATGTCACCACATTCAGTGCTTTCCTCAAGCTAACGGCAATTATAGAAGATGATGTCGAGACCGTTGTTGGTGGTCAGAATGGAAAATACTATCACAACTTGATGAGATTGCCAATAACGATGCTTTGGACCCGCCCACATGCTTGGAGACGATTATTGTGCCTTCTTTCCTGTATCGGTTAATGGTGTTCACTCAGTGCTTAGTCATGACCTGTCACTATGCCCAATCACCACATTTGCCACCAAACAACCTTGGATAGCCTTCACGCGATGGACATGGAATCCTCGATTCCCTGACACAAAGATACTATCGCTGGTGGTAGGAGTGTGTGATTTGAATGTCGCATTTGGATAGGAAGAATGTGCGTTGAAAGATGTCGCATGCAGTTCCAAGAGTCAACACTAAATCGTTTGGTTTGAGCTGAGAGGACAAAGTATATAGGTTGAGGCAAAAGCAAGAGCTCAACCTCAAGATTGCTTACTGTTCTCTCCTCAATGCTTCTTTCTTGATTCAGACCTGCGCCATGATTTGAGTTAGTTGAGGAAACACTGGAGGCAACTAAAGGAACTATGGTGTTGGGTGAGGGCTACGTCTCACCTAGTGCAACTAGCAAAGGGCTACGTCCCTGCAAATCAATTGCATAATTCCCTTTTTCGTGATGATCTACAATGAAGGAAACTCCTTATATTTATAGTAGTGTATTGGTGCCTTCCAAACTGGTTAGCCAGACTTAATAAATTTAAATATTAATTTTAATAATTCAAATTTATACTATTATTTAATATTATTTTAAATCTCCAAAAGTGTTTAAAAACACTGTTTGCCGACACAAATTGAGTTTAGGTCCCTATTAAGGTGGGGACATGACTCTCTCTCTCTCTCTCTCTCTCTCTCTCTATATATATATATATATATATATATATTCGTCCCCCTATGGTTCCCAAAAAATGGCCCTCAAACTACTGTCCCCAAAACACATCCTGCCATCCCTATCCAAGAAACACCATGGAACATAGTTGTCATCTAATCCAAAAAGGATCTAGTTTCTCTCAAGGCAAGCAAGGACACTTTCTATTGCAAGTCCCAAAACAAATCCTAAATGGCATCAAAATTTGAATTAGTTGTATAATTGGATTCGTTTAGAAAATTTGTGCAAAGTTCAAAAAGCAGCATGCCATTTCAAGTTTATATGCAAAAATTATGACTTTCAAGTGAATTGTCAGAAGAGGCTTTTTCAAATTTGCTAGAGCATTTTCGAGTTCTCTGGGCATTTTCAAATTCACCAAGAGATTTTGAGTTTGTTGGAGTATTTGTAAGTGCACTGGGGTATTTTTGAATTCATCGTTCTATTGATAGAGGCAATTTCATCTTGCGTGCTTTTGGCATCACGTTACATTCCATTTTTTTATGTCTCATCATTTTCTTCATTCCTTTCAACTTCCAAGGATTTCCTAAGGCCTTGAAACTCTATATATATACAACATAAGATCAAATTGAGCATGAAGGAGAGTTGCAAAGTGTAATGTCCCCAAATTTGGGAAACTCCTCAATCTGCCCTAATTTATCAATTTCAAATAATCAATTTGGTTTAGTGAATATCTATAACTTGATTGGGTCCCTGTTTAAGACCCGCAACTAGGTTAGTAAACACCCTATAACAAAAACCAATAACACATCATAAATATATTGGAATTTTTTAAGTTTCTAATCCATTCTTCCTGGAGCAGAATGGTTTGATAGGGTGCCCTAGAGTGTTGGAAATATTGTCATTGATGTCAAGGTAAAGAACAAGATCAGCTTAATTGGAGATGCTCTGGATATTTACACATGAAAAGAAAAACAAGTGATTAATGGAGATTGCTGAGTATAATGGAACAAAGCATCAAAACCATAAAAGATGTGATTAGCACTGACTAAAGAATCAAAACAAGTGATTAAAAGACATCGATTTGTGAAGGACCCGATCCTTTTAATTCTAAAAGAACATGTGAAGGAGACATCAATCTATGAAGGACTCGATCCTTTTAATTCTGAAAAAACATGAAAACAGATTGTGTATTGAGCCTTGCTAGTTCTAATCACAATTTGTTGTTATGAAGCTCAAGGAATATTGTCAAACACTTGTCATGTAACCTTCCAGCTCGCTGTTATAATTTTCTGAGTGTTTGTTTGTTGTTTGTTTGATGCCAAATGATATGTATGAATACTTTAGAACAATGCAAACTAACTACTATCAAGGTAGAAATGAAATGCAAGTATGTTTTGGTAATTTTGAATACAAATATATGAATCTTATATGTAAAAAGTGCATCTACAGCCAAGGGACATTTTGTCAAACACTTGGCATGCATAATAATATGCTGATCACGTAGGATATGAACATGCTTATTTACAACAATATTTGACCAGCAACTTATAGCTCCTTTATTGAGAAATATTGTCCAATGCAATGCTGATATAGAAAGGCCAAGACTCTTGGCATTACAATACACTTCCAATATATGATAATGCTGGTAATGACATGCACCTACAGCTGAAATGTAAACTATTCTATATACTATGATGGATGCAATCAAATGTAAAGGAACTTGGTTACAAATTGCGCCCTTGAAAGAAGATGAGGTAGCAACCACTAGCAATGCAAAATGGACTTCCTTCAAACCCAATCGTAGTCTTCAATCAGCTACCCCTGTCCTTGCCTGGCAAATGTTTAAATAATCAATTGCAGCACCAAACCAATTTTCCCCTAAAACGATTGTCTCGACAATAAGAATTGAATGCAACAATACCCAGAATGATTGGCCTCCTCAATCAAAAGATATGATCAAAAACATGAGACTCACATAGGCTGATCGACCTCCATAACAGCAGATTATGAAGGTCTGAAAATGCAACTGAAACTTTACAAAATATCACCCAAAATACTCCCAAAGGGAGCGCCCTTATTCTCCTCAATGAATTGATGCCAAAATGGATGTCAACAAACAATCTTCTGCTTACTCCAAACCAAGTCGACCTCCATGAAAGCTGAAGTAAGATGTAATAAGCTCAAATGAAATGACTGAAATGCCACCTTCAACAATGCAACAATATCAGCTGATAGTTTCATAGCCTTAGAGTTGCCAACCAAAGAGAGCTTTCAGTCTCAATGATTGAATGAAGAAACTGCAAAAAGCATAGGCTTCCCCAATGAAGTCAATCAAAACAATATTCAACAACTGGATGATTAGAAGCCCAGCCAACCCCTCTATTTATTATTTTTCTCCAATTCTTCAAGAACCTTCTAGAATATTATATTATTTTTATTTAGGGACTCTATGATATAGTATTTTATTCAAGTCACTTTTTTATTAGATCAATTAAATATAAGGTCAACTTACAATATTGATTTATTTGATAACCTTATAAATAATTAACTTAATACCACCTTTTTAATTTAATTAAAATAATCAATTAGTCATCCTCATGAAATATCATTATTTTTTGACAACTTAATTAATTAATTTAATTAAGTTAATCTACCTCCAAAACGAGGACATTACAGATTGCTACATTATCGATTCTCAGAAATGTTAAGAAGACGTCAAAAAAGAGACATTATCGATTCACAGAAAACAGATTGCTACAGATAAACAAACATTAACTAAACAATTTGTCTTTAAAAGCAATTTTATTAAAGACACATTAAATAGTCATTAACTAAAAGACACGACTCTCCTTGAAATGCTACGATTGTTCCAAGTTAATGGTGCAATTCATTTCTTCAGATTTATTAAAAACAGAGTACGATTTGTTTCTTCAAAATAAATCAAATGTGAAATGATGCGACTCTTTTCCAAAGGGTATGATTTGATTAAAATAAGTTCAGATTTTTGAACATAGTCACAAAAGAAAAAGGAAGACAACAAAGTGAATCTGTCTTAGTAGAAGTTACTAATCTTCTGCAAGAGGTGTGATTTGTCTTAACACAAATTCAGATTTATGAAACTAAACATTAATCATAAAGAAATGCAATCTGAGTTTTGAAAAGTCTTTAAAGAGTGCAAGAGCAGATTCTAAATGGTTCAACCTTTCATGGAAAGTTGTAAAGATTGATCAACATACATATATGAATTCAAAATTAGTTTGAAGTGTGAGTGAGTTGTGTGTGAGAGAATAACTGTATAAGTCAGATCAGAGAATCTATTCTCTTGCGTGGGCTTTTAAGTGATAGCAAACATCACAAAGCAAAATTGAGAATAGAAGAAGTGCAGATCTGTTTGAAGATAGTTACCCTACATTCATTATTTTCAGTCAGGTCAAGGTTGGTGTCTTGCAATTTAGGGGTTGGTACTCCTTGTAGGTTGGTGCCTACAGTTAAATTTAGTGATCAGATTTAATGCACAGAAAAATTAATTAAAAATCAGACAATAACACAGCAGATACCCTGGGAAAACCCTCCACTTGAGGGAGAAAAACCCAGCAATAATATATCACTTATATATTGAATCAACAATGAAGTCTCCTTTTACAATTGAGGCCAATATGAGAGCCTATCACATGCACAACAATCTGATGCGACAAATTGAGACAAACTAATGATGAACACAGCCAGCAAGATGACGAACTCCTTCTTCAATGAAAAACACGAACTGCCTTAAGAGAGCTTGTACACTCATAATGATATCAAACTTAACTTAATGAATATATCTTCACAATGAGAAGACCGATCAATATAAATACATTATGAGGAGACACCACCCTTCAATACAAGTCGGCCAGCAAAGGAAAGGACGACCTTTCATAGAGACGCATTCAATAAGAGATAAGTCGGCTTCATAATAACTCGTGCCTCTTGAAATCGCTTTTCACCAAGAGATGTCGGCCTTGATGGAGAGTGACGACTTTTCAAAATAAACAAACATTAAATGATATTTAATGAAAGGCGTGTCTCTTCAAATGTCTCATGTCGGCCAAGATAAAATAATGTCATAAATATAATTCAAATAGCCGATGGCTATATTTGAATTGCCTCAATCGGATCTGGAAGAAGCAGCCCAACACTACTAGAATATCAACACCTACTAAATCAAATTAAGGGGTTGGTGCTCCTTGTAGGTTGGTGACTACTAAATTATAAAATTGATGTTTCAAGTAGCTTGGTGCCTACAATCTTTGTAAACTCATATAAACATAAAATAAAATTGTTGGTGTCAACTTTTTCATATTGTTTCATATTGCATTGTTGATAGTGTACTAGGGGTTAAAGTTGACTAAAGTTAAGAGGGTAAAAGTTTGTTGATATACTGATTCACCACACCCACGCTCCCCTCTCAGTATATCTTTGTGCTCTTCAATTGGTATCAGAACAGGTTCCTTCTAGAAAGCCTAACCACTTGAAGGGAGATTCTAAAGAGCACACATGGCAGATAATAATAATACAGTCAAAGCACCCATTTTTGATGGGACTAATTATGCATTCTGGAGTATTAAGATGGAAGCTTACTTGAATTCTCTTGGGTTTGATGTTTGGCAATCTGTTGTAGATAGTTATACACCTCCATCCACCCCTCCGGATCAAGTCGGAAAGAAAAAAAGTGAAAATAATATCAAAGCCAAGCATGCTCTTCTTTGCAGTTTAACAGATTTTGAGTTCACAAAGTCATGCGTTGCAAGTCAGCAAAAGAAATATGGGTCAAACTCCAAAATATTTATGAAGAAGATGCCAAAGTGAAGAAAGCAAAGTTGCAAACTCATCGAAAGAAGTTTGAAAGCCTTAAAATGAAAGATGATGAAGACATAGCATCATATTTTCTTTTTGTTGATGAAATTGTGAATATCATGAGAGGACTTGGTGAAGATGTTGATGATGCATTTGTTGTTGATTAGATATTAAGATCCTTATCTACGAGATTTGATTCCAAGGTGTCAGCATTAGAAGAATTGACAAATCTAGACACATTGACAAAATATGAACTACATGGGATTCTTGCTACTTATGAAATGAGGATTGAGGGGAGAACACCACAAAAGGAGATTTCCTTCAAAGCATCCAAGAAAGGAAAAACCAAACATGATACATCAAGCGAGAAGTCAAGCAGTGATGAAGCAGAGGCCTATTTCATGAAGAAGCTTAAGAAAGGAAGTGGAAAGTACAAAGGAAATTTTCCTTTTAAATGTTTCAATTGTGGAAAAGTTGGACATTATGCTTCTAAATGTCCTCAAAATGAAAGTGACACAAGCGAAGAAGAAAAGGAAGTTTACACAAAGAAAAACGGAAAAAAAAACTCTAAGCATAACTCAAAGAAGAAGTCCCAAAGAAATAAAAAGAGTTTTTATTCAAAGAAACAAAGCAGCTCCTCAAAGAAGAAGAAATACTATTTATTGCCATGGAAGACACAAATAGCGAACATAAAGAAAAAGAAGCTGACCAAGAATGTAATGAAGAAGAAGAAGTGGATCTTGAAGAAGAGCTCCATTATGCATATAAACAGAATGAGAAATTGAAGAAGGTCACCAAGCATGAAATAAAAATTAAGGAAATGACAAAAATCTTGGAGGAATCAAACAAAATCATTGAAGACTTAAGGACTCAACTTGTAGAGGCTGAACAAGTTGAAAATGAAATAAAAAACAAGTTAAGTGCAAAAGAGATAGATTGTGACAAGTTGGAACAAGAGGTTGCCATGTTGAAGAAAGAATTGGAAAATTCAAAGGGGCAACGTACAAAATTTGATACAAATGCCACAAGTTCCAAGGAAAATGAAGAGAACTTCAAGACTAGAGATGCAAGCAAGAAGATTAGTGAAGGGAATTATGCAAACTCACAAAAACCCAAGACAAACCAAAGAAAGTTGGAGAAGTGCTCATTCCAAAAGAAAATTTAATGCTAGGCAGACTTATTCTTTCAAAGGATATTATTTCTCATGTAACAAGTTTGGTCACAAGGCCATAAATTGTAAAAGCCAAGTGAACAACGTCCCTAGCTTCACTAGAAGAAACTATAACTCCTTCACACCCTTAATGGACTTTAATATTATGTGCTGCAAATGTAATAATTTTGGACACAAAGCACAATTCTGCACAACAATCTTTAATGTTTCTCCAAGTCAAAATAAGAATGAAGACATGACTATCAAGAAGAAGGAAAAACCATCCAAGATTTGGAAGAAGGAGAAGTCTATGTTTGTTCAAATAGCTTTACATGCAAAAAGCAAGAAGGATAGATGGTATATTGATAGTGGGTGTTCAAGGCATATGACAGGTGACCAGAACAAATTTATTTCTCTTGAATCAGTTGATGAAGGAACGGTGAGATTTGGTGATAATTCAAGGAAATAAATAAAAGGTAAAGGAACACTTAGTTTAGATCATGGAAAAACAAAAACTGAGAATGTCTTGTATGTTAAAGGTTTAAAAGAAAATTTGCTAAGTGTAAGTCAGCTTTGTGATCAAGGACATAGTGTAACATTTCTTCCTAAAAGGTGTGAAATTAAAAAGGATGGAAAGCTGATAGCACATGCTGATAGGACAGCAAACAATTTATATATTCTAAAAGAAATTGATGGTGAATGTTGCAATTTGGTGCAAGAAGATGAAAGTTGGTTGTGGCATAAAAGATTAGGGCACCTCAACTTTAACAGCATTGTCAAAATTAGTAGAACAGATGCAGTGAAAGATATGCCAAGAATTACAAAACCTTTCAACATCATTTGCAAAGAATGTCAACTTGGGAAACAAACACAAGCAAGCTTCAAATCCAAAGAATATTCAACATCAAAACCATTCGAGGTCATACACACTGATCTTTGTGGACCAACAAGAACAAAAAGTCTGCAAGGAGAAAGATATTTTATGTTGTTGATCGATGACTACTCCGAGATGACTTGGGTTACCTTCCTAAAGGAGAAATCCGAAGCCTTTGAAAAGTTTAAAGCTTTCAAGGAGTTGGTTGAGAATAGAGTTGATGCAAAGATAAAATGCCTTAGATCGGATCAAGGAGGAGAATTTACCTCAAATGAATTTGAGAACTTTTTCCTAGAGCATGGGATAAGAAGAAAATACTCAGCAACTAGAACACCTCAACAAAATGGGGTAGTGGAAAGGAAAAACATAACCGTTCAAGAGATGGCAAGGGCAATGTTGAATAAATCAAAGATAGCAAACACATTTTGGAAAGAAGTTGTCCATACAATAGTTTACATTCTGAATCGTGCACAAATCAGGGTGAATAATGACAAAACATCCTATGAGTTATGGAAAAGAAGACATGCAACAGTTAAGTACTTCAAAGTTTTCAAAAGCACATGCTATATTAAGAGAGATGAAGAAGACTTGGGCAAATTTGATGCAAGAGAAAATGAGGGAATTTTTCTTGGATATTCCACAAGAAGTAAACCATATAAGTGCTACAACAAAAGACTTCACAAGATAATTGAAAGTGCAAATGTAAAAATTGATGAAGGAAAACAATACAAGACGTTGCAGAAAATAATCTTGATATGCAAGACATGTGTAAAGAAGATGAAGATTCAAAAGAAGATGAAAATGGGGAACTAGAACAAGGAAATTCAAAAACTCCATCAAAGGCATCCTTCAAAACTCCATCTAAATTTGTTCAAAGAAATCATCCAGAGGACTTAGTGATTGGGGAATTAGAGACAAAACTACAAACTAGAAGGAGATTGGCTAACACTACAGAACATGCACATTTTTGCCTCCTTTCTAAGATAGAGCCAAAGAACTTTAATAAATCAAGTGAAGACAAATTTTGGGTAAAGGCCATGAAAGAAGAGATAGATAAAATTGAGAAAAATAACACATGGGAACTTGTCCCAAGGCCCAAAGATCAGAATGTCATTGGAATCAAGTAGGTCTTTCGAAACAAGATGGATGAAAATGGAGAGATCACAAGAAACAAAGCAAGGCTTGTTTGTAAAGGCTATGCTCGAGTGGAAGGTGTAGATTTTGAAGATACTTTTGCTCCAGTTGCATGGTTGGAAGCAATCAGGATGTTTCTAGCATTTGCAAGTTACAAAAAGTTCAAAGTCTACCAAATGGATGTAAAATCAGCCTTACTAGATGGAGACTTAGAGGAAGAAGTGTATATTGAGCAACTTAAAGGATTCACATTGATAGAAAAGAACAGTTATGTTTGCAGGTTAAGGAAAGCACTTTATGGGCTCAAACAAGCCCCAAGAGCATGGTATTCTAGACTTGACAAATACCTCAAAGAGAAAGGGTTCAAAAGAGGAGATGTAGATAGCAACTTATATATCAAAGATGAAAATGGTAATTTATTGATTGTAGTTGTGTACGTAAATGATATCATTTTTGGTGGTAGCATAGACAAGATGTGCAAAGAATTTTCTTCAAATATGCAAAAAGAGTTTGAAATGTCAATGCTTGGGGAATTATCTTTCTTCCTTGGATTGCTAATTTCTCAATTAAAGGAAGGAATATTCGTATCACAAACTAAGTACATCAAGGACATGTTAAGAAAGTTCAAAATGGAAGATTGCCATCTAGTAAGTAGTCCTATGATCACATGTTGCAAGTTAAGCAAGGATGATGAATCTCCTGATGCTAATCAAACTCAATACAGATCCATGATTGGAAGTCTATTATATGTGACAGCCACAAGGCCTAACATTATGCAAGCAGTTGGATTAGTGGCTAGATTTCAAGCTACACCAAAAGAAACTCATGTCCAAGCAGTTAAGAGGATGGATACTAAAGTATTTAAAAGGTACTGTGGATCTTGGCCTATGGTACCCAAGAGGAGATCTTACTTGCACAGTATACATAGATGCAGATTGGGATGGCAATATTGATGATAGAAAGAGTACAAGTGGTGGAGCATTCTTTCTTGGTAATAGTCTAGTGTCTTGGCTAAGTAAGAAACAGGTTTCAATTTCTCTATCCACAACAGAGGCCAAGTATATCGCAGCAATAGCTTGTTGTACACAAGTATTATGGATGAAGCAAACCCTAAAGGACATCAAAGTTGAGTATGGGCATCCTATTTCCATACTTTGCGATAATACAAGAGCAATCAATATATCCAAGAATCCTGTCATGCACTCCAGAACAAAGCACATACCAATTAAATATCATTTTCTGAGAGAGCAAGTACTTGAGCAACAAGTAAAATTGAAGTATGTAGAAAACAAGGAGCAAATAGCAGACATTTTTACAAAGCCCCTTCCAAAGGAGACCTTTGAGTATCTTAGAGGGAAGTTGGGAGTAACATCACTCTCATCTCTTCATCAAAATGTTTTACAAGAAGCATAAACTCAAGAGGAGTAAATCCCTAGGACCCCTTGCAATTGATGTCAAAGGGGGGGAAATTGGAGATAGGGGGAGCATTTGAGCATCTGAAAAAGAGGTTGCCATTGAAGAAGTTGCCATCAATGACAAAGGGGGAGAATGTTGGAAATATTGTCATTGAAGTCAAGGTAAAAAACAAGATCAGCTTAATTGGAGATGCTCTAGATATTTACACATGAAAAGAAAAACAAGTGATTAATGGAGATTGTTGAGTATAATGGAACAAAGCATCAAAACCATAAAAGATGTGATTAGCTTTGACTAAAGAATCAAAACAAGTGATTAAAAGACAACGACTTGTAAAGGACTCAATCCTTTTTATTCTGAAAGAACATGTTAAGGAGACGTCAATCTGTGAAGGACTCGATCCTTTTAATTCTGAAAAAACATGAAAACAGATTGCTACATTATTGATTCTCAGAAATGTTAAGAAGACGGCAAAAAAGAGAAATTGTCGATTCTCAAAAAACAGATTGCTACAGATAAACAAACATTAACTAAACAATTTTTCTTTAAAAGCGATTTTATTAAAGACACATTAAATAGTCATTAACTAAAAGACATGACTCTCCTTGAAATGCTACGATTGTTACAAGTAAATGGTAGAATTTATTTCTTCAGATTTAGTAAAAATAATGAGTATGATTTGTTTCTTCAAAAAAAATCAAATGTGAAATGATGCGACTCTTTTCCAAAGAGTATGATTTGATTAAAATAAGTTCAGATTTTTTGAACATAGTCACAAAAGAAAAAGGAAGACAACAAAGTGAATCTGTCTTAGCAAAAGTAACTAATCTTCTGCAAGAGGTGCAATTTGTCTTAACACAAATTCAGATTTATGAAACTAAACATTAATCATAAAGAAGTGCAATCTGAGTTTTGAAAAGGTGCAAGTCTTTAAAGAGAGCAAGAGCAGATTCTAAATGGTGCAACCTTTCATGGAAATTTACAAAGATTGATCAACATACATATATGAATTCAAAATCAGTTTGAAGTGAGTGAGTAGTGTGTGAGAGAATGACTGTATAAGTTAGATCAAAGAATCTATTCTCTTGTGTGGGCTTTGAAGTGATAGCAAACATCACAAAGCAGAATTGAGGATAGAAGAAGTGCAGATCTGTTTGAAGACAGTTACTCTACATTCATTATTTTCAGTCAAGTCAAAGTTGGTGCCTTGCAAGTTAGGGGTTAGTACTCCTTGTAGGTTGGTGCCTACTAAATCAGATTAAGGGGTTGGTGCTCCTTGTAGGTTGGTGCCTAGTAAATTATAAAATTGATGATTCAAGTAGGTCGGTGCCTACAATCTTTGTAAACTCGTATAAACATAAAATACAATTGTTGGTGTCAACTTGTTCATATTGTTTCACATTGCATAGTTGATATTGTGCTAGGGTGTAGAAACCCTAGTTTCCCCCTGTTTCTGACTCTGACGGTTTGTCTGATGTTTTTCTGAAGTTTTAGGTTTTTTGATCGTTTTTGGGTTTTTGAGCATAAAAAGCAATATGGCGATTTTTCAATAAATGAAAGATAAATCATATAAAAATTATCTAACTCCGATAACGATAGTTTTCATGGTAAATACTGAAGACAATCCATTGTTTATTCTTCTGAGATGAATACATATAAGATCCGATGTCATGCAAATAAAAAAAAAACATTAGATTTTCAATATTCTAAAGAACCTGGTTTCAGCCGCCTTAGAGATGAAATCAGATTCGTACGGCCTTCATATGCAAGCTCTTTCCTAGCCAGATGATGTAGAAAGTTTCCCAGATGCCAGGCGCCTTCCTCTGTGAAGTGAAACTGCAAATAACCAAACGATCTGCTCTTGAAGGGAAAAGATGTCCTTGCTGGTACAGTACGGACTGGTATAGACTAGTACGGCCAGAAAATTATCAGCAGCAAGCAATAAATGAAGTACGGCTTCCTTTTCCAGACTCCAGCATAACAAGAATAGGCGCCTAGTGAATGAATGAATATATTCTGAAGTGGAAACCCTAACAAGAAACCTCTGAGATTTTATTCTTCTGAAGCTTGAAGATGTACGGCTGTCAGCAGTGGTACGGCTTCAGCAGTAATAAATGCTAAAATGTACGGCCTCCCTGTTATCAAAGTCTGGACCTCTGAATATGGTGCTACTCGACAGATGATTCTTCTCAAAGAATAAGATCTCTGGTACTCTGTAGATCAATAACTATGAAGCTCTGTGATTTACTCTGAATGAGAAAACCTCTCCTGGCAGTAAATCGGGTGATATCTCACACCCTCTGAACTGATTCAATGGAGATGGCTCGTTCTCCAACGAATATCGAACTCAAACCCTAAGGTCTTCGTCCTCTGGCAAAGACTGGCAAATTTTCAATTCATCAAATGTCATAATGGCACATTTTTCAATGCAAAACCCTTTATCCTCACAAAAGTGCGATTTCCACCATAATAGGGTTTTAATTAAAATATTCACATTTTAATCTTTTAATAATTCAATAGTCTCCAGCCAAAATATTTAATCATTAATTAATTCGCAAACTGGCCCCTTCCTGATG
>VDFB02192321.1:0-33353 GCA_007258455.2 Sequoia sempervirens | reverse complement strand
TTTGTACATCCCTCTTTTGAACCCCTTCATCTCAACCATTTTCAAAATAAATTAGTAGTTTAGAAAGTAGACTCGGAGCACTTCGATCCTTGTTTTTGTTCCATCTGAAAATTTTGAGTGTAACTATCTTCAATTTCACGTCCAAGGTCAGCATTTCTTGATTTCAAAAAAAAAGTGGCCACTTAAGCCCCCTTTTTGGGAACCATCTTGGTGCACTTACCCCCTTCAAGACTTACATTTTAACCACATAGTTCATAATACATATTAATTACCTTTCAACCCCTAGTCCATTAACCAAACCTTAATATTTGTCCATAATGCATACCCTTTGTCCATTTGAATCCATAATCTAAAATACCTATCGATTATCATTTCTAAATTAATCCTCTTCCCTCCATCCATTTTAAACATTATTCCATCCCTTATCTCATCCAAATTAAACCTAAAACCACACAAGACTTTATATTTCATCACCTAAACTAGATCAAAGATAAACCTTCCAAACCTTAATTCATACCCATCATCCCAAATTAGCCTAACATAAATAGGATTTTGCTCCTACCCACCTATCAAAAATTTTATTAATCCATAAAAAAATGGTTTGTCCCTCATCCAAGCCAACCCTTAGTCAATCCAAAACCATTAATCCTAACTCCAACTTTGGAGCCTTAGTATTTATCACTATCCAAATATGAATTCACCTCCATTTCTAAATCATTATCCCAAACCTTTGGGTCCAAAGGGATTACCTCTTTGTTACCCATTCATCTAAACCTCATCCTCCATCCAAATTTTAAATCTATCCATTGTCCATCCTCAAATAAAATCCAAATATTTGAAAGCCTTAGGATTATAATTGAATATTAATTCACCTCATTCTAACTTATTCATCCTCAAATATTCATAATTGAAAATCCTACCATCCTCAAAAGATATCATTGGATAATTTTAAGCTCACATTTGGATCTTGTTTTAATAAAAATATGTAATCCATCATTTAAAACCCTTAACTATCCTAGATCTCATAGTCCATCCTTTGTGAATCTAAAACCATTTGTATGCTCTATAATTTGATCAATCTAAACATCTTTCAGATGCAACGTATCAACTAATATAAGTTTATAAAATCAATCCTTTTAATCCACATAGTTCATCCAAAACATCTATTCCCACCTTTTGGAATCATCCTATCCATACAAATCATCTATCCAAGTGATCACAAGGTCAATCATAAGATTATCTAAGGTTATTATCCCTTTGGGGTTTGATATCCCTTTTCAACATAATTTCTAAAATCCAAACATAACCTTAAACCTTTGGGTTGAAAGGGCTTCCATTTTTCCACTCATTGGATCCAAATCCAATTCTATCAAGTCATCCACACCCATCTTCTACTACATCAAGTCCTAGGTCAAGAATAATGACTCCCATCATAGGGAAAATCACTAGACTTAGATGCCTAAATAACCCCTTCCATAACCAACTCCTCATAGAATTGTTCAATTTCCTACAAGAACCATACTAAGTCCACCATGACAATTGTGAAGCTAATTACCCTCACAAAATCCTTTTATGATAGTCAACCTAAACCCTCCTTAGTATAAGGAGCATGAATAATATAATTACCATTTAATAAAGGGTCATTCCATATGAAAGTGCATGAAAATAAAGAATTTCATCCAAGACCTTATAAATAGAGGTAAAATTGACATCAAAGAACCATCGAATACATCACTCAATCAATACGTAGGTATCTATCAAAACCCATTTGCAAATAGAGTTAATAGCATACCTTTAATGAAAATCAAGGATATGACACCTAGATGAACATCATACATTACCATAAAGACCCCCACACCTACAATTATATCATTGGACACATAAATCAATTTAACATAAAAGTTCAAACCATAAAAAAATCATCTAACTATGCCATCACTACCCAAAATGGTAGTGTCAATATCCAAGGCCCTACTCTAGCCAATCTCAATATAAAGAAAAAATATAATCTCATAGAGTATCTTGAGTGAAAACCTATCCATATTTCTATTTTGTGAACTTCTTCAAACATCCCTCACTCATAGGGATATCCTAAACTAAATCCTCCAAGAATCCCAAGTAACAAATAACATTAATCCTTCACACTTCCAAGCCCTTGTTGACCACCTTTCCTTTGATCATTTCCTCACCTTTACTCCAAATGAATATCCTTCCCTTGATCCATCACATAACCATCCCATTCATATCAATTTTTTCATATCTAAACATAAAATAAAGTGTTTTCTCTTAGAAAATGGATCTAGCCTAAAAATTTATGCATTCAATTGGTGTAGCATTTTGGCTATTCAAAACATCTTTGGGTTCTTATACAATCACTTTCAATGCCTATGCTAATATATACATATATAGAGAGAGATAGAATTAACCAACACTATTCACCTTCCTATTGAAGTAGGACCCTCATTGAAGCATACCATATTCTTGGTTGACCATGAATCCATACAATGAAAATTATACCATCCACCTACCATCAATTCCTTAAGTTCCACACAATGGTGTAGAATTTACGATCCCTTGCAACCTCTACCCCTTCTAGAATTGAAAGATATCAGAAGGAAAATACATAAGCTATTGCCCATCCTCTAAGGCTTTTCCCAGATCTATCTCAATAAAATCCAAGTCATACGTAAAACCTATAAATTTCCCTCCACATCTTCTAAACTACCTACAAAGTAAAAATCCCTAAAACCTAAATTCAAAATCCTTGATAAAGGATGTGGAGAATATCAAATCCATGATTCCCTTCATATCATCCAATTTCTCATTATACCTTGATATTTGGTCAACCATGTCCAAAAATATAAGTTTCCTTCCTCATGTTACAATGAGGGACCACTACCTTCATTTTCAATGGTCACCTCACTACTAAAAACATAGAGAGATTTGATCTTACATGGATTTACAAAGTTTTAAAAATATGATACCTACTTCAAGGAATGCAAGCATCATATTCACTTACAAATCTACAACAATATGAATTATAAAGGTAAAGGCTTTAGCCTCAAAAAGTAGAGGCCCCTTGATCTTGTTGATCTACTAGAAAATGATTGTACTTTTTGCCTAGGATATAGTGTGTACAATGATTATTACAATGTCCTTATAAACTGATACCATTAGGTACATCATATTTTGACCTTGATGATAGTGACATGGATTTCATCCCTATTCCTTCCAAAAATCTTGTTGCCACAAGCCTATTTCATGATTGTGGCATCCTTTCCATCCATCTCAACCTATAATATCCTAAACTCGTCATCTAGGACCAACAAGACCCCCCCACCTTGGATACATTTCAAAATTATGAGGTCATCTTAGAACTCATGCAATCTTGTGAGCATGTCCCTTCAAGAGACGATAAAAGGGCTTTGAGGTCTTACTAAGACCATTTACATATTTTAGAGAAAAAGTAGATCCTTCTGAGGAACCATCTAAATCAACACCTAATGTAGACACAACTATTACTAATTCTTAAGAAGTCGTATATATTAAGTTGGGTACAAAAAAGACCTCAAGCTCACCCAAATAGCTATCACTTTAGATCCTAAGATAAAGGAATACATCTCCATAATATTCAAAAACTATCCTAATATACTTACGCAAGCCTATACTAACAATCCAATATTGTACCCTTCCTTTGTCATCCACCACATCATGGTATGATCCAATACTAAATTAGAGCTTCAAAAGCTAAGAAAAATGTACCCTAAAGGACCCCACTTGGTAAAATAACTTGAAAAGAGGTTAAATGTCAAGGGTTTTTTCAACCTTTCAACTATTCAAAGTGGGTGTCCAATCTAGTTCCAATTAACAAGAAGACTAAAGGAGTCAAGGTGTGCAATGACTTTAGAGATATCCTAAAGCTTACCCTAAGGATGATTTTCCTCTTCCCAAAATTAACATGAAAGTAGATTTGATATTTGGTCACGAGATTTTTCCCTTTATAGATAGATTTTATGAGAACAACCAAATACTAATTACAATAGACGATTGACATTAAATGGCTTTCATCAACCCTTGAGGAATATTCTACTTTAGATTTATGCCTTTTGGCCTAAAAATGTGAGCACCATATATCAATGAGCCATGAGCATCATATTTTATGATGTGCTACATGATATTATTGGGGGTTATAGGGATCAGATTATGGGAAAATCAAAACATAAAGTAGATCATCCAACTATCTTGCATCATATCTTCCAAAGACCCTAAGAATATAAAATTAGACTAAATCCCAACAAATATGTCTTTAGAGTCTCATCACATAAAAAATTCTATGTGGCATTGAAGTAGATCCTAACAAAGTAAAATCTATAATAGAAATCCTACCCCTTAAGAATCTCACACAATTACACAACTTACAAGGAAAAATCTATATGATCCAATTTCTCAAACTATAATACAAGTGTCACCCTTTTTCACATCTACTCAAGAAGAATGTTAGCTTTGAATGGGATCAATTGAGTATATCAAGTAGGATTTGAATAAATTGAGAAATATATTTCCAATCTACCAATTCTAGTGGCACCTATACTAGATATGTCGGTGTTTCTCTACAAATCAATTGCATAACATGCCTTAAATATCCTACTAACGTAAACAATAATCAAGAACAAGAAAATTTTACATATTACCTCAACAAAACAAAATATTAGTGAAATATCATGAAAAATAAAACTTTACGTCCAAGTGAAGGATTTGATTTATTCATTGACGTTGTCTCTGTCGATCAGACACGCCAAAATCATTATTTTAATGAATTTTGTTCTCTGTCTGTGAGTTTCAATGTTGAAGAGTGTGGGGAATGGTTATAGAAACGGAGCATATCTGGTTATAAATGAATATATATTAAAAAAACTTGTGATCGCGGAGATCAAAAGAAGAATAGAATATTATCGATATAATTCATGATTGCCTTCACAGGAAAAAACTGTAGCCTGAATTTTATTGTCATGAACTCCAAGGTGAGGTGATAATATCTGTAAACATTTTGTTTTCTTTTTGGTACCATGGTTTTTATTATGATGCTTCTATTGGTATGAAATTTAAAGTAAACTAAAATATTTGTAATTGATTGGTGTTATCAATATTATATAATCGTATATTTGCGTAAATTATTGTTGTTGTAGAATTATTGTGAATGATTGGTCTGTTATATTTTGAATTGTGACTAACACATTTTTACTAGTTTCAATTTTGTCTATATAATGATTTTTAGCAAATGAGATAGCTCAAACACATTAAACCATTAGTAAATGATAATCATTATTTTTTATAATCATTATGATTATAGTGATGTGAAATATATATTGATTTGTTATTCATCTATTGTATAATGAGTGATGATGGATTGGACTTGTATGCATGTTATCATATTGTATTTTGCATTCTTTGTATCACAATTGATAGATTGTTATGTGATGCAAGAACATCTAAGATGTAAGAATTATTGCATCACCCAAAAACATTTTCTCTCATGTTTGTTTGTTTGTTTGCAAATCTATAATAATGTTCTAGTCATCAGATGGTCACAACTTATGATTCCCACAACAAAGGGATATTAACGTTTTAGATTAGGTCACAAGCATATCAATGATCATTGTTTTGACCATGCATTAACTATACGAGCTTTATGTAAACACTTGGCTACATTTCTAAGATCATTTTTTCTAAGGAGGTTTATGGTATGAACCACCTAATGCATATTATTTACCACATTCATTCCAAAAGGTTACTATAGTGAATTAATCACTACAAGGGGCATATTTGTTCTTCTTTAATCATAATAACAATAAAAGTTCCTATGACATTTGTGGATCACCTATGCTACCCTAGTTTTGAAATTTCATTTTGTTCTATGCAACTTGGTAAATCTATAACTAGTGTTGATGCACACACATCATTAGCTATACTGAGGAAGATTAGATATAATGCCTTGCAATAATTTTTTCTCTTGTAAATTGAGATTCAACCATAAAGCCTCACCATTGGTCCACATCAACTATTGAGTTCCTATTTGATTGGTGCAACAATATAATATATGTTGGGATCTCAACTTATCTCAATAAAAAAAAAATCATTAGTTATGTTATAACTAATGCTACAAGGTGTATTCTTGGGAGTTCCAAAAATATTAAAGTGATAACCTCCCACCAGTTTCATCCAATGGCCTATAGGATATATGGCCATTCCACTATAGATCTTTTTAGAAATGCTCCATGTGGTAGCATAATTTTCATATATATGACTTCTCTTCAACATCCACAAGCTATCTTCAACTCTAGAATAGTTTGGGTAGGGATTTATCGTATCTCAAATTTAAATTTCCTCATAAATATTGATCTAATATTCAAGACTAGCTAACTTCTATCCTACATGATGTAGAACTTGAGATTCACCTACCTAGAACTACATAGTGGGGTACTATGCAACAGACTTCATTATTTATGTACTCTTTGTCTTCGCAATAAAATCCACTCACTAATAAGAGACTTCAAGATATCAAATTTACATATTTTTCATTCTCGTATTGATTGATATGAAATTTAAAATTCATATTTTGAAAAGAATACAACATTTTTGAGTTGAAAATTATAATTATAAATAATTGCATGTGTGCCTCATTATAATAGATTGAATTCAATTTGTTGTAGCTAATCTTTTGAGCCTATATATGAATTAAGTCTCGCAGATTAATGTCTATGAACCTGATTGTATGTTGTATATGTATTGGTTAATATCTCTCATAAACAATAATACAAGGAACTACGATTCCATAATTTTTTATTCTTCTCAATACTCGTGAGCTAACTTTTATGTGCATTGTGAATTCTCCTTTTGTTGATTGTTATATCATGAGTTGTAAAGGATTTAATTTATTCATAACACGGCAGAATCACCATTTTTAATGAATTTTATTCTCTGTCTGTGAATTCCAATGCTTAAGAGTGTGGGGCATGGTTACAGAGACGGAGCATATCTAGTTATAAATGAATATCCTTAGAAAAAACCTGTGGTTTTTAATATTATGGCGGAGATAGAATGAAGGATATAGTAAACTTGATGTAATTCATGGTTACCTTCACTGGAAAAAGTCTACGCTGAATTTTATTGTGATGAACTCGGAGGTGAGGTGAGTTAGGTAGTTTAAATGATGATGAAAATCCTTTAGTCTCCATCGATATTAGTTGAAACTTGGGAATTGTGAGTTAAAATATTTGTAATTGATTATCGTTATTAATATTGGATAATTGTATATTTGTGTAAATTATTGTGAATAATTGGTTTGTTATTATTTTAAGGGGTAAACGCTTTTAATTCGGAGTTATGAACCGGTAAGGTCACAAATAGGGGACCTCATCCCCAATGTAAACATTCAACAATTACACCCTAGTGGGGTTTGAACTTTGATGAAAAGAACAACACCACAACAACTTAACCATCAAACCATGCCACTATTGGCTAAAATTTGTATAATATTAAGGGTATGAGCCTTTGGTTGTTGGCTCTACAGGCAAGAAGCCCCACCATTTCACCGAAGGGTCTCTCCTTAACACCAAGGTCAAACAGTTTCAATTATTGACACGGTAGGGAAAGACCTTGCGAGGTTTGAACCTTGGTTGTTGGCCCTACTGTAGGCAAGAAGTCCCACCACTTCACCAAAGGGTCACCCCCGCTAATAATTGGTTTGTTATATTTTGAATTCTGATTAATATATTTTAACTACTTTCAATTGTGTCTATACAATGATTGTTTAGTAAATATAATAGTTCAAACACATTAAACATTAGTAAATAATAATGACTATTAGTTTATTACCATTGTAATTATGGTGATGTGAAATTTATGTTGATTAGTTATCTATCTACTATGTAATAAGTGATTATAGAATTGAACTTGTATGCATGTTGCATCATATTGTATTTTTCTTTTATATTGAAATCGATTGATTGTTATGTGATGCAAAGCATCTAAGATGTTGGAAATCTGGCATCACCCAAGAATATTTTCTCTCATGTTTGTTTGTTTGTTTGTAAATTTAAATAGTGTTCCACAACTCATAGTTCTCACTACAAAGGCATGGCAAAGTTTTAGATTCAGTAATAGACATATCAAAGATCATTGTTTTAATCATGCAATAACTATACGAGCTTTATGACAACAACATTTCTAAGCTCATTCATCCCAAGGAGGTTTATGGTATAAACCACCCAATACATATTATTTATCACATTCATTCCAAAATTTTATTATAGTCAATTAATTACCACAAGGGGCATATTGATTCTACTTTCATCATGCTCAAAGAATAATTTCCTATGGCATTGGTTGATCACCCATGTTACCCCAATTTTAAAATTTCATTGTCTTATGTAGCTTTGTAAATCTCTAAGTGTCAATGCATAAGAAGCATCAGGTACGTTGAGGAAGACTAGATCTAATAGCTTGTACAAATTTGTTCTCTTTTAAATGGAGATTCAATAATAAATCCTTGTCATAGGTCCACATCAACTATCAAGTTCTTATTTGATTGGTGCAACAATATAATATATGTTGGGAGCCTTGCTTATGCCAATAATTTTATCTCATTGGCTATGTTATAAATAGTGACACTTGACACATTATTAGGAGTCTCAAAAAAAGGTGATAATCTCACTCTAAGATAGTATAAGCCATCCAATTTTCCATCATTAACTTCACCCAATGGCCTATAGGACATGCACCCATTCTACTATATATCTCCTTAGTAATGCTCTATGGTAGCATAGTTTTTAGATATGTGACTCCTCTTTAACATCTATAAGTTATCCTTCAACCCTAGAATAGTTTGGACAGAGATTTAGTGCATTTCATATTTAAATTTCCTCATAGCTATTGATTCAACATTCAAGACCAGTTAGCTTCTATCCTATGTGACATAAAATAGGAAATTCATCTACCTAGACTTACATAGTGGGGTACTATGTAGCAAACTTCATTGTTTGTGTACTCTTGGCCTTCATAGCTATAGACACCTAAATTTATCTTACTACAACCTTACTCAAGGTTAGTGCATCTAGCTTACCTAATACATGCCCCACACCTAATTAAATAATTAATCATTTCCCTCTCACATAATTAAATAATTTTATTTTTCAATTATTCCATTTCCACCTCACATAGATAATTTAATAATTATTTTTTTATTATTTAATCAAGCTATTTTTGTTCCACCATTTCCAATTTCCAAGAATAAGGAAACCACTAATTTTATTTCCCTCCTAAATTCTTATGGTTGCAACAAATTAGTATTTTTAATAATGCAATCTTAGCCTTTCATTTCAAATAAGCTTAATTGTGACCCTTCATCCTCTCCTCAATCCTAGGAAAAACCTCTCATTCATTCTCTACCATTGATCTTCTAATCTCATCTCCATAATTCATCTTCCCTCCAAAAAATATATAAATAAGAGCCACAAGCTCTCATTTTGACCATATATTGTATGCTAGCTACATGCTATCAAAATATATAACTTTTGAGTAAGGAGCATCTATATATCACTGTCACATTTCAATCATGATTGGGGAAATTATTATTATAATGGAGTTTTATGGTAATATTTTCACTGTTTGCATAGTTATTTGACTTCATTCATACTCTATCTTAGGTTTGTGATAGTTTAGAGTAGGATGCTTTATTTTACATTTATTTTCTAGTTTAAATTCTAAATTATTGCTTACAATTTGACAACACTACTTGGGGAAGTATCCCTTGTCTAATCACATCATTGTATTGTATTTTTGTAGTGGCTTTTGCTAACCATTTTTTTTAATTTCTTGCTCTTTTTGAGTGGTTTTTGTGGTCAAGTGTTTATTGGAGCTCCCTACTGTAAAGTAGACATTGTAGTTGCATCTAAAGGGCCTCATAGAAAAAATTTAATATATAATTTGTTATATTTTGGTTATAAATTTTATTTGGAATTTTAGGTCCAAAGGTTTCTTCTCTACATCCATATAAAATAAATACAACCATATAGATTGTACCATGTTGTTCACCATACTCATGTGCAAGTTGTATGTTTGACTTCTATCCACATATTTTCGTTTCATCTACTAGATAAAATATTTTCCCTCTAGTTAAAATAAAAAATATATCTTTGTTATTTGTTTACAAAATATTACAATCTTAATTGGTATGGGTGAAATTCAATAAAATTTCATAGGTATGTATCAATTTTTATTGAAATATATTTATCTTTTGGAGGTGGCAATACTTATAGGGTTGGTAAATTATTATTTAAATTTGTGGGTCTAATCATATGGTTTGTCAAATATGAGGGTTAAGTTTGATAAATCAAATAAATCAACAAGATTTATTAAATATGAGTGTTAAAATAGTTAAGCCCCATTAAATTTTTTCAATAAATTATTATTTTTGATTATGGAACAAATAGGTTTTAGAGGGATCCCGAAACCCTTAACAGTAAGATAGCGTAAGATAAAACATTAACATAGCACAGACAAAAAATAGGAAACTGCCCACAAAGAAGAACACACAAGATAACCAAGGCAGAAAAGCCAAAAAAACTGACAAAAAGCCACAAAACAACCAACCTCTAGGCCAGGTTTCGAAGGATCTATGTCGCTTCCTGCTCCAGACTGTTCATGTTGAGTGCAAACTTCTTGATCTCCTGGATGTTGACTAAAGCTTGGTTTTCCTTCCTTTTCAGATTTGCTCTGGTCCTGTTACTCGGCCCCCCACTATCTAGCTACCCTTCCTCATTGTCCAAATCAAGGAACACAACAGTCTTTACCTAATGGGCTTTTTCCAGGTTTCCCACCATGGTATTCATGGTCTATGCAATGGATTTTAAAATTTTATGGTTCATAATCAGCACTTTGTGGAGAGAACTTTTAATGTTCCTCAACTGCTCCTCCATATCCGCCTGCTTGCCATCATGTTTTCCTTTGAAATCCTGTAATTCCTCCACTGTTTTCTTGAGGCACTCAACCATATACTTATTCTCCTCTTTTGTCTATAAATTAGTAGTCTGACCACTTCCACTACCTCTGTTATTGTCATCAGTAGCTTTCTCCAGTTTACTATTCATAGCTCTTTGATTTAACTTAATTTCCTTACTTTCAAAGAACACCCATCTCATGAGCCTAAAGTTATCCACCGCCCCATTACGGGAAATTGCAAGCACATCAGTGGGAAATTCCCATTCCTCCTTAAAATAATGATCCCCTGCCTTGAGGTCCATAGGGAAGCAAGGTCTCTCTTCTTTATCAGTCGCAGGATGGTTGGAATACTCAGACAACGACTCTGACTGTGACTCCTCTTCATTCACATCATAGGAGGGGTCCTCCAACACTTTTCTCTTGCCCTTTTTCAAAGTAGAATCCCTAGGTTTTCCCTTGTCCTTTTCATCAACCCTAACCTTAGGCGACGGTGGCTGGTGAGGCAGAGCCGACATGGCTTTGAAATGATCATAAATTAGGACAAGCAGTCCTTCATGAAGAATAGAATACCTAATGGGGTTTTGTCTATGGTTTTTTGGACTGGTATTCAAAGAAGAAGCCAGATAAAAAGGAAAAGAAATCCTGACTTAGTGCCTGAAATGATTCAGCAGGACAAAATGATACCCAAAGACTCTGGTATAACGGCCATCCAAAGTAGCATACTCCATCAGCACATTCAAAACCCTCCTCCAATGCGAAACAATTGTGTCAGTGTCATAGTAGCTTTTGGAAGTCCTTTATAACTCCTCCCTCTCAGCATCCGACTTGGGGAACTTGTTGAACGCAATCAACAATCAGTTGTTCATTGATAACTACATGTCTGCCAAACAGGTTTATCTCACCATTTTTCCAATCTTTCTCAAAAACCCTAGTTACCTCTGGGTCCCAGTCATGAAGCTTTTCAATAAAAACAATAATGCCACCATTATCCAACTTCTTCCATAGCTTTGGATTGCTCTTCAGCTGTGCACTGCTTATCGACTCCACTCTGCGACATTTTCCACCCATCATATCGCTAGCAAGAATAGAATAGTCCATAACCCTATAGAAACAAACTACTAAGATGCTCAAAAAGCGTGCAAGAATAATCACATGCAACCGGGGGAAGAAGTAGTTACTCCTTGGCCAACTCAGATTAATCATTAAAATGCAGTCCTGAGACTACAGGGGAGGACACTCAGCCATCATTCAAAGGAATTGGAAATTGCACCTTCCCGTGAGCATGGTCATACATCAGCAGGGCTTTAACATCAGCCTCCAACTCATCCTGCCCCTGCCACGTCACCTTTTTTGGAGCTTTGACACCTTTGTTGGCGAACAAATCCGCCACCGTGTTTATTTCCCGATAGGCATGCGTAATAAAACTTTTCTCAAAGGTATTAATAATTTCCTTAGAGAGATCTATCCATTTTTGTATAGACACTTTCAGCCATGAGGGTGAAAAGAATAGGAGAGACATGATCCCCTTGTCTGACTCCTCTTGACACTTTAAAGAAATGGGAAGGAGAGCCATTTATGATCACCGAGGTGCTAGTGGTAGAAATCAATTCCCATATCAAATGAAGAAATCTTTTAGAAAACCCAAAGGCTTGTAAGACTTTAATTAGGAATTTCCAGTCCACCCTATCATAGCTCTTAGCCATGTCCAGTTTGAGCAAGAAGCCTTGGTTTTTCGAAACTTCAAGGGAGTGGATATTCTCATGAACTGTAATAATTGAGTCCAGAATTTGTCTACCCAGAACAAAGCCACTCTGCTGAGGAGAGATCAACATAGGAAGAACCCCTAACAACCTCGAAGTGATCACTTTAGAAATAATCTTGTAAAAAGAGTTGCATAAACTGATAGGACGGAAAGAATCAAAAGAGTTAACACCAAGAAATTTAGGTATAAGAACAATGAAAGTAGCATTAAGCTCTTTCAGCAATTTCCTAGCCCCAAAAACTCTTTAACAACATTAGTAATATCATCAGCAACAATTTTCCATAACACTTGGAAGAAGAACATGGGGAAACCGTTTGGGCCAGGGGCCTTATTGCCTTCAAAAGAAAAAACTGCCTTCCTAACCTCATCCTGTAAAGGGATATCCGTCAAGAGCTTATTTTGATGATCATCCAAGACCTTAGGAATTGCCTCAATAAGAGAATTTTGAGCATCCACATTCAACTCTTCTCCTGAAGAAAGAAGGTTAGCAAAGAACTGAATAGATTCACTTCTAATCTCTCCCTCTCTCTCAATTTTGACCCCATCTTTCATTATATAGGAAATTCGATTAGAGGCCCTATGTTTCATGGTAGTCAAGTGGAAAAACTTGGTGTTCTTGTCCCCAACAGCTAGCCAAGCACATCTAGATCTATGTTTCCAATAATCCTCTTCTTTCGAGATAATATTATGATATTTAGAGAGTATTTCATTTTCCTTTAGAAGGAGGTCTCCCACATAACCTTCTCTCTGGTTATAATCCTAAATATCCCTTAAATCCTTTTGGATGGAAGCTTTAGACTCAAAAATATCCCCAAAGACTTCCTTGTTCCAAGTCCTGATATTAGATTTAACTTCGCCAAGTTTCTTAGCCACTCTAAACATGGCAGTACCACTAACATTTATGTTCCACCACTCTTGAATGCAATTAAATATTTTGGGATGAGACAGCCACATTTTCTCAAATCAGAAAGGAAAATTACTCTTACCTGACATAGACTCAGCCATAAAACTTATTGGGAAATGATCTGAGCCAATTCTAGAGAGAGCATTTAACAAACAACATTAGTCCTTTAGCCAATTATCCGAAATTAAAGCCCTGACAAGCCTTACTTGAATGAGATTGCTCCCATCTCTCCTATTAGACCAAGTGTAGGTGGCCCCCTTGAGGTCCACATCATGCAAACATTGAGAATTGATAAAATTCATCAAATCCAGCTTACTATCCAACTGAATCTGAGATCCACCAATTTTTTCAAACCCCGGCAAGGGTGTATTAAAGTCCCCCATGATGATCCAGTTCTCATTCGGAAAGCATGACCTAAAAAACTCAAGTTTTTTCCAAAAATTCCTTCTAGCAGTTTTACTATTGGGTGCATAGATATTAGACAAAATCCAGCTAAAGTCATCTCTGATATGCTTAAATCTGGTGGCCACATGATTAGAATCTCCCAAAATCGGAGTTCCTTGAATAGGGTCCTGATTCCAAAAAGTCATCAAGCCCCCAGAGGCATCGTCTGAGCTACAGCCCTGCACACCACCATTCTTAACAATCTTAATCTTCTCCACACGATCTTTGGACATTTTAGACTCCTGAATAATAAGAATGTTCGGCTTATGGTCTTTAGCAAAATTATGCAAAATTTCCTGTTTATGGGAACTGTTTAGTCCCCAAATATTCCATGACATAACTTTCATTTTTTAGATGGGGTTCTACATAAATCAAGGATGGTTTTTTGAGTTCCATCTGCAATGTTTTGAATACACTCTTGCTCTCTATGCCATTTAGTTGATTTTTTTCTTGAACCTCTCGACATTCCTACATCCACTTTAGCCCTATTTCTTGTAGAAACCCCCACTGTATTATTCCCCTTTTTACTCTTCCTCTTCTCAACTTTGGTGTATAGGTTTTCTTCTTCTAGATCTAGATCCTCTAGACCCATAAACTCTTGCCCATCCATAAAGTCATCTGTTGCAGCAACTCTAAGTAACAGGGGGTTGCAAGCCTCATTCCCCCCCTTGGGAGATCCAACTGAATTCCCAAATGCAGATTTCACCATCTCTGGAGAGCTTTGTGGCTCAACATGACTAGCAAAGTTAGACTCCCCAGACCTCTCATAGACCTCTGCCCCCCTTTCCATGCTCTGGTGCAAGCGGGAAGTTTCCTCCAAACTATTAGTTATTGAATCTGAGATAACGTTTAGGATCTCATTCTACTTTTCATCAATCCTTCCTTCTGCTCTTTCATCCTCCTCCTGGGAAACCTTGGTTCTCAAATCAGCCTCTGCTCTTTCAGGACCTTTAAACTTGCTTTCAGGATTTGCATCAGATCCTTTGCAAGAGTCCTCGTCTTTCCTTTTTTTCGTGTTGAGGATACGCTCTCTGCTATCTTTCTAGCCTTCCTTAAATAAATCAACACTTTTCTCCTCCTCCTAAGGCTTCTCCATCGATTTAACCTTCCACATCTTAGTCTCCTTAGGAGCCACCTTCTCATTGGGTTTAGACTTATTATTCATACATTTCTTTGCCCAATGCCCATCTTTTTTACAAGTAAAACACACAAAGGGTAGAGTCTCAAACTCTACATTATGAGTCCATTTTCCAAGTTTTGAAACTATCTCAATTGACGAGGGGAGATCTGAGGACTGGTTAACCCCCACACATATTCTAGCAAAAACTAGCCTCTTTATGGATGAATTCATAGCATCAATGGATAGAAGTTCCCCAAAGGAGCTGGAAATCCCTCTAAACACATCCTCATTCCAAAACTCCAGTGGTAACCCAAGTAAGCGCACCCAGACAAGTACTGCCTCAAAGGCAGCATCCGAGAAATTCATTTTTGGAGGCCACTTCCTAATAGCCAGAGATGACTTTCCAATAACCCAAGGGCCACTGCATAGAACTGCAAGTTTATCTTCTTCGCAAGAAAAAGCAAAAGAGAAGAATCCTTTAGGTAGAGCCACAACCTCTACTTGACCTTTAACTCTCCATCTCTTCTTCACAAAGTCCCTAACCACCTCAATATTTGGTCATGGACCCATAAACTTACCAACCAGTGACAACTCCATTAGAGATACGTTATGGTCTATTATAGGATCAGGAATCAAAATAGCAAACTTCCCACTCTCCGGGGATGAGATATTGCTAACTGGGGGGAAAATGGATTTTCCAACCAACTTGGTTCCAAAAAGTGAAACCCACTTCTTCTTAGGATCCTCCCATGAATGATCCCTCAAAGTTTTGTCCTCAGCCTAGTTTCCAAGGCACCCGGACCCACAAACCCCATCCTTCAAAGAAGAGTTAGGGGAACACTTACCTTCAGATGCGAATTTTCCACCTGGATCCCCGCCTTTCTTTGGGCCCCAGTCCTCGGACACTGCTCCCTCCTTTTCCTCATCTGCATTCTCGCCTGTCGCGTCCCCAGAAGGGCCATCCCCCGGTCCAGAACCAACATCTTTCGAACCATCCACCCGTTGCTGCCCAGGAAATTCAAATCCTCTCTCCCACCCAGTCATGTTGTTCTTCAATAAATTATTGTTACTATTTACTAAAATTTCCTATTAAATACATGCTTATCGCCATATGTTATAATCTAGTTAAATTCAAAATCCCTTAAATCCACATCTAGTATTGTTTACTAGAACGAGCTATTAAAAATATTAAATCCCCTATTAAATCCATACCACTCGATTTTATATCTTTTTCTAGGACACACACCACATTAGACTTTGATTTAGTTTTCAACTATGACTCAATTTTGCATTCATTAAATTTGCACCTTGTTAGATATTTAAAAGATATTTTCTCTTCATTAAATCTATGTCCAAGAGCCACGATCATAAAAAAAAATTAGCTCCCAATCAAATTAATGACCAAGGTCTACATTGTCCCATCTAATCCTTGGTCCTATTATCATTACGCCCATGGTCCCTCCTAGGTGGGGGAGCTTAAATATAGTGTCTAATCCATTTAAAAACCTAGTGCTCAATAGTAGGTCACATGGGTGGCTAGGGTCTAGTACACAGGGGCGAACTATGTGCCCCTCTTCTTTGTGTTTTCCTAAAATAGTATAGTTTATTCAAATAGGCATAAACCTTTTGTTTTCAATCAAACTTTTAAGTTTTTATAGACGTTGGAAAGTTGGCTTAGAGATCTATATTGTAGATTGGGTAATTTTTCTAAATTTTGCACAAAAAATTTAGATATATCCATTTGAAACCCATATTTATGTTTAAAATTTGAACATTCATAACTTTTACATATGAAGCCCCTTTTCAACAATGTAAAAAAAACTATCAAAAAATTGTAAGAAATATATTCGATTTTAATTTTTCCTTTGGACTAAATTATTTTATTTTTAATGATTAATTTTTTAAATGAAATATTTTTTGTGTCAAATAATCACATGCTTGAACTACTAACTTTGTGGTTTTACAAGATGATTTATAGAAAACATTGATTGTAGATTCTTTTGATTTTTGTATTTTTTTGTCTTCTTTGCTTGTTTTCTCACATTGCAAATTAGGATTAAAATTTATCTTCATATTTAGATTTACATTAGTTAATTTACTATTGTCTTTTAATCTTGAAGTGATATTTTGTGTACACTCTCCTCTTATGCTTTTGAGTGATCTTTAGGATAAAAAACAAGTATCATCTTCCCAATTATATTTTTAATAGTATTTCCTTATATTTCATCAACAAGGGGATAAGCTCAAATCTAGTTTTCTATTAAAGTATAAATAGTAGGGGTAAATTGAAATCTATGGATGTTGGAAAAGGAATTTTTCCATTTTGGCTAAGCATCCAAAAGATTTATACCTTGAGATTATGATGGAGCCCATAGTGGATTACCTTCTCATACTAGGCCCTAGACACATATTTTATCTATTACATGGATTAGGCCTCATGTATCCCTATATTATATAGATGATACCCCTAGATAGCCTTATTTGAACATAGCTAGGACCGAAAACCATCTTTCCTTATGGTGCATCGAATATTGGTAAGGCTAGAGATGTTACCTACACCATAATTGTAAGTTGGAGAGATAGAGCTAACTTTGGGCAAGGATTTGGCCACCAAGGTAAGGGGTGTATAGGTGGTCCACGACATTGCATTTCCTAACTATACATCACTTGATAAGTAGTATATTTATAGGTCCACATGTATTGATACTCCCTTGAATAATTTATTTATTTTTGTGTATTCTTGATTGAGTGTTATGTATACTAGGTGCTTATTTATAAATATTCAAACCAAGTCAATATTTTGAGAACTAATTATTTGTTTAAAAATATTATCCAATTGGTATCCCTATACAAAATTTTGAAGTCAAGGTTAGGAAAACCATCATCCATAACCTTGGTCCAACATTTGTCCTAAAAATAATTTCACTTATTCTTAGTCCAATATTATAGGTTTATTATTTATAGTCAAAATAATACACATATATTCCAACCTATAGTCAATTTTCCAAACTCATAGTCTATTATCCTATCCATAGTTAAAGTTTAGTCCTCATGTCCATAGTCCAGTTTCACTATCCTTCAATACTTTAATTTTAACCACATAGTTCATAATCCATATTCATTACCTTTCAACCCCAAGTCCATTTCCCAAACCTTAATATTTTTCTATAACACATCCTTTGTCCATTTGAATCCATAATGTAGAACACCTATCGATTATCTTTTTCAAAATAATCCTATTCCCTCTAATCCATTTTAAACATTATTCCATCCCTTATCCCATCCAAATCAAACCTAAAACCACATAATAATTTATTTCATCACTTAAACAAGATCAAATCAAACTCCCTCCATACCTTAGTTCCTACCTCTCATCCCAAATTAGCCTAACCTTAGAGTGATCCCACAATAGTGGGTTACACTTTTTGGCCAAACTTGACATTGAATTGAACTTTTTTAACTAAATCTTCACTTTCAGACACCTATAGCTGCTAAACCATGAATAATTTCAAGATGATGAAAACTAGTGGTTTGTGAAATTTTGTATGTAGATTCTAAATATATTTTAAAAAAAATAGGAATCAATTTTATTTTTTTTATATCTCCTTTGATAACTAGTTTTTAACAGTAAACAACATTTTTAAAGAGTGATGTTTACTATATAACACAACTTTTTTTCTATGAAGGATAAAATTATAATTTTTTAGAATTTAGATTTGTAACTATGATATCTAGCTCCTTCATTTGGTTTCTTAGTGTTTCATTGAATATTTTTTCTTTATTAAGTTTTGAAGTCAAACCCATTACAATTTAGACATAGGTTATTGTATAACACAACTTTTTTGTACGTATTGAAATTCTTTTTTTTTGTTGGATCAAGGACATCAACACCAAGAGCATAGATATTTAAAAAAAAAAAATTGGTAATCTACTATTTTTCCACATGTGCAGAACAGAGAGCTTGAGTTCTGGTGAAAAACCTACATTCACAAGAAATTAAAAATAAATATAATAATCAAATTAAATATATTTAAAATTATAATTTTTTGGAAGCTTATAATAAGGAATACATACTTACAAAACATAAATTTTAAATGAATTCATTTGATCCCCCAAAAAGTCAATCAAAAGTGGTTTTTTATCAGCATTTTGATAGGTGTAGAGGAGACTCCATTATAGGTATGGTTTAAAACGAGTGGGGTTTTATCCAAGGGGGTTTGATCTAAGGGGGTTTGATCAAACCCTATTCAATTAAAATCCTTTAAATGGAACCTTTCAAGGCTTAAATCATTATATTTTCTAAAAATATGTGATTTCAGGAAAAATTAGGATGTCCCAGAAAGTGTAACCCATTATTGTGGCAGCAACCCCTTATGGAATTTGGTCCTACTAACTTGTACCCAAATTTTCCTTAGTGCATAAAATTTTGGTTTTTACCTCACCCAAACCAACACTTAGTCCACCCCAAACCGTTGATTCTAACCCCAACTTTGGAGCCTTAGGCTTTATCACTATCCAAATTGAATTCACCTCTATTTCTAAATCATTATCCCAAACCTTTGGGTTCAAGAGACTTATCTCTTTGTTACCCATTCATCTAAACCTCATCCTCCATACAAATATTTGAAAGCCTTGGGATTATCCTTGAATATTTGGTCACCTCATTCCAATTCATCCATCCTCAAATGTTCATAATTCAAAATCATACCATCCTCAAAATCAATCATTAGATAATTTAAATTTCACCTTTGGATCCCATTTGAAAACCAAAATCATCAAATCCACCATTTTAAACACTTAACTATCCTAGGGCCCATATTATATTCTTTGTGACTCTACAACCATTTGTAGGCTCCATAATTTTGATCAATCCAAACATCTTTCAAATTCAAAAGTGCAAAATATCCACTAATCCAAGTTTATAAAACAAATTCTTTTAATCTAGATTGTTCATCCAAAACATATATTCCCACCTTTGGGAATCATCCTATCCATCCAAATTATCTAAGTGATCTTAAGGTAACTCTTAAGAAATTATCTAAGTGTAAGAGGAATTTTGATACTTAAAGAAATTGTAGCTTCAAATAACAAAACCTTCATTTACCTCAAATGATATAAATTTAACTACTACGTCTAATGCAACATGATTAGAAAGTATAATAGAAATTGAATTGCATCAAAGAAATGAATTTGCAACTCAAAAAATAGAAACAAGAAACATAAAATGCTAAATTATAACTAATTTATAAATAAATGATAACTTAAAGATTAAAAAATTAAAGTAAAAACAAAGGGGAACTTGACACCAAATGAGGAATTCATTAGCCTTGGATGCCAGTGCATCATGTTATCATGTTGACATAGTTAGCCAGAAGATCTTACAAAACGTTTAGCACTAGTTTCCAAAATGTTTCGACCTCCACATAAGAAAAAACAAGAAAAATGTTGGGAGCTATTTTGGCACTTACCTTAGTTAAACCCTTGTTTTGGTCTTCTGACCTTTATGGACAACTATATTGATTTGATAAAAATATAATCATAAAAAATACTCTTAAATACTAGTGATATTAGGAATTCAAAAGTAGAGATACAAGATAAAACAAAGATATGGTGCTAGCCATGGTCTATAGGGAAAACCACCATGAGATTCTATAAATTTTGATAAATAATAAATGATATATGAAGATTCAAATATTACTATTCTACTAATGTAGAATAATAAACTAATTAAAAATGAGAAAAAGAGAGTTACCAACAATCTTGGCCTTCCTTTCTTTAGATTCATAATGAATTTTTGCAATGAGAGCTAGTTGAGGAAGTTTAAATTGTTTCCAAAACAAGTAGATCATGAGAGCTTAATCATTTTCTATGAGAAAGCTTCAATAGTCTAGTGTATTTTGAAAGATTTTCCTTTAAATCCAAAGAGCACTTGCTTGAGAGAGATAAAAATTGTTACATAGTGTAAGAGATGGGTACCAACCACGTTCAAGGCCCAAGTCATGGAGGGCCAAGAGTGGAAGGCTGCCCTAACTTACCTCAGCTTGACGGGGTGTTAGGAAACGCAGGACAAGAATGATAAGGACTAAAAGTTCCTTCAATTACTCTACAGACCTGAAATATAGGACGGGGCTAGGCGAGCTGATTTTTGGGTTCAACACTACACCTTAGGAAGCTCTCTACCCGAGGACGGAAGTGCAGTCCTAGGACGATAGCATGGCGTATTGGTGTCTCAAGTGTGTTGGTGTTCATATGACCAGACAACTAAAGAGACAAGGTTAAACCTAGGAAAACAAGCTAACATCCCAGCTAACTACTACTAAAGGGCCAAAATAATGCTATTAAGTAAACAAAATACTCCCTAATATGATAAAGTAAAAATGCAAGAGTTAAGGTGGAAAGAATGATCTCACAAATAAATTCGTTCACCAGCTAGCTCCCAAAAGCACGTCCACCTACACACAAAGAGGAGGAAAAATGTTGGGTGGATTTATAGGGGCCTACCTCAGTCAGACCCCTATTTAGGTGTTTCCACCTCCATGGACAACCAAGAAAGTGAGTATGATAAAGAAAGTAATGTAATGAAGAACACTAAAACACTACAAAACAGTAAATGTGCTTACTCAACCAAGTAATAGAGGAGAGTAATGGGAAGCTTACCACCTCCACAAAAAGCACTCAAGGATAATGGGGGAGTGAATAAGAGTACTTGAGCCTCTATTGTAATGGTGTTGTCCCAAACTTGCTCTATTGAAGTGATGGAGTCAAGTTGTTGCTACTATGGACTGTAAAAGTGTTGCTAGAAGTGTTTGGGAATGGAAGAAGTGAGTGCAAGAGTGTGAAGGAGCTTGGAAGAAGTTCAACTAAATGCTTAGAAGATGAAATGAAAGATTGAATAGTGAATTTTAAGGAGAGAGTGAAGAAAACGGTCATATTTGGGTCAGTCAACCAAAGAGGGCATTACAAGTCGACTGTTAATGAGAAATGTAATGCCTCTGCAAGTTCAGCCGTAGGAATCTGCCAGGGACATAAGTGCGCCACGCGGATGTCTACATGTTGTGTGGGCATCCCCGATAGAAATTCCCCCACTAACGCTCAAAATAGGTGCCAAGTGGACTGAAAGTAGCGGGCTTAGGTGTAATTAAGCCTTCGAACTTGGTTTTCTAAAGTCGAGAAGGGAAAAAGGAGAATGTGCATAAGGGGTGCAAATTCACTGCTATACATTTTTCCCCCACTTTAGCAAGCACGAGTACTGATGAGTGCTTCGGTAAAGTAGATCGAAGAATGAATAAGGTTAGAAATGTATACCTGAACCGTCAAGGAAGTAGACCATGATCTGACGAACCTGAAGGTGCAAGGAAAGCAAAGGAATTCATAGCTTCTCATAACTATGAAGTTGAAGAAAGAAAGCGTCTTATAGGCCTGCAAACCTACAAGGAGGAAACCTCCAAGATCTCTCACATGAAGGAAGCCCCGTGAAGTAAATGCCTCATAAGCCCGCAAACCTACAAGAAGGTGTCCCCCAAGAACTCTCACATGGAGGATACCCGGGAAGCGTCCCCCAAGATCTCTCACATGGAGGAAGCCAGGAAAGTACCCTATAGACCCACAGACCTTTAGGGAAGGTATTCTTCAAGATCTCTCACATGAAGAATACCCAAGGGAGCACCCTACAGACCCGCAAACCTGTAGGGATAGTAACCTCCAAGATCTCTTGCATGGAGGAAACCTAAGGAAAGAGCCCTACAAACCCGCAGACCTGCAAGGTAGCCACCCCCAAGATCTCTCACATGGAGGAAGCTCAAAGGAAGTTCCTTATAGGTTATCAAACCTGCATGGAGGTATCCCTCGAGATCTCTCACATGGAGGAAACCTAGGAAAGCGGACTCCACAGAGTCAAGAAGCAGTCACGTAGGCAAGTAGGCGGACGGTTGCACAAACCGTTGATAATTTGGAAGACTTTCAAAGGGGTCCCTCAGGAACCCATCGTGTAGAAGGGGTCCACTCAAGGGACGCACAATTCGAAAGCATATTTTTTCTTTCTCAGAGTGATCCATCATCAAGGGATCCTTTTGAAAGATGTTCACTTCATCAAGGAATTCGAAAGGAAGAATATACCCCCACACGAGGGGAAGGTCAAAGTTGTTCCCACTTCGGAGGAAGGTTTCCAAGTCCTTTCTTTACGAACCCATGATGAAGGAAAAATTTTTGTTAGGGTTCCAAGTTGAGAATACAATTCTGAAAAAGATTTGTGAAGATCTTCGAGAAAAGACTCATTGGCAAGGAATGCATTTTCTGAAAATCAGAGTGTTGTAGAAAGGAGTTGTCACACATGAGAGGGACAACTCAAGCAAAGAAGAGAGAAAGATAAAGAGAAAGCAAAGGGGAAAACACAAAAAAAGAGCATAGAGGGATCTAGTTTAGCGGGGTCAGATCTGTCCATGCTCATATAAATAATAGGTAACCGCAGTGCAAGGTGAAAGATCATCAATCCCTGACCAAATCAAGAAGAATGCACAAAAACAAAGTAAAAATAAAAAATTGGTTCAACATGGAAGGGAAGCCTAAATTCCCCCAATGCTTTGCATCATCCCCAATTTATCAAAAATCAAGCACAAACATGGAAGAATGATGATACAAATAGATGAAGGTTTACGACACAAAAACCACACCTGTATCCAAGCACCAATAGGGGTGACAAGGGTCATCCAGGCATGCATAGCACGATCATGGGGAACACATCACAAAACACACACACACACACAAGATCAAGAAGAGGCCTCTTCCTAACATTAATAGACCAAGAGGTCATCTACTTCCCACTCTAGATCATCGTAGGGGGAAGGAGTACGAGCCTACAGTGATGGGATGTTAAGAGGAGGAGCATCCGGCCCTCCCACAACAAGGGCTAAGGAAGAATCCCTTGCAAGGTCTTCTTCACTGAGCTCTTGTGGAGCTAGGGTCAGTGATTTCGCAAAGATAGCTGACAAGGCTGAAACTTCATCCACAGAGTTAAACATGCACCCTACAAGAGCACTCTATCTAACTTCAGTGAACAGGGCAAGCTATGCCTGAGATTCACTGCTAGGATCTCTGAATGACTCGGGAGTGGTGATGAACTCAAGAGAAGCCGAGACTGGTTATGTCACTAGGACAGAACAAGTTAGCATGGTACCACCTTATGAAGAAGGTGGAATCCTCTTACATCCCTTGTTTCTAGAAGGACCACACTCCACCTTTTTCTTTGTCGGAGGATAACTCCCCATAGACGAGGCTAGAGGTACAAAGGAAGAGGAGGAAGAAAGAACCACAGTGGATAAAACTGAGGTATTAATCATATCCATGGGCTTTGGGAAAGGCCAAATATTCAGAACAGAAATAAGCAAAGGTGGCTTCACCAAAGGAGCAATGAACACCTGTACTCCCTTGGGGTAAGGTGCATTCACACTTGCAGTGGAAGCTGGGAGAAGTGCAGAACTAGACTAAAGAGAAGCAGAAGGAAGGGGAGAGGAAGACATTGTAGGAGCCCCTGAAGCAGGGGCAGTTGTTTCTTCTTCCTTCCTTTGTGAGGTGGCTTGCTTAGCTAGAAGATTCTTTCATCGGCACTTGCACTCGTGCGCAAGGTGGTTTCTATGACTCTTTGAGTTGGAGGCCAGAGGCTACAAAGGAACATAAGGCTCCTTCTCAACCATGGAAACATCCACTACAGTTGTTTCTAGCAGAGGAACGAATTCTTGAATGGGAGCAGGAGGAACAGGTTGAAGAGCAGCGGGGGGGAGTCGGCTCAAGAGCCTTGACAATAGGCCTCTTCCCGCTCACTGTTTTAGGAGAAGGAGCGGGAGGATGCCACGGATCGAATTCCCTTTAGGAATATTTCTTTCTATTGTATAAATAATACCATGGTCTAGGTTATTCATTAGGAAGATCTGAGATCCTAGGCTTGGGCCTGCACCAAGGAGGTATCATCAGAATTAGTGGATAGCCACCAGGCCAATGCATCTAATACTCTTCCCAAGAAAGCGGAGAGGATGAGGTAGTCCGGGAAAAGGAAACCTTCTCTTTTCCTCTATGGGAAGGAGAGGGAGCCGGTGTGGACTCCTCCTTTCCCTTCTGGGAAGGGGGAGCGGTCAATGCAAGCTTCTCCTTCTCCTCTCAGGAAGAGGAGGCGATTGATTGTTGTATCACAGGAAGGGTCAGTTTCAGCTATCCCTTGCCCCTAGTCTTATACTTTACATAATTCTTGTAAAGTAGGTCCATTCTCAAAGGAAGCAGACCAACTGGGGTAGGCCAAAAGTGATCCAACAGATATCCACCATAGGACACCAAGGGCTAGTATCCAATGTCATGCACTGCATGCACAACACCTTCGTGGGAGAGCTTTAAACATTTGTGAACAACAAAGGCGATTCCATTCATGGAAGCTAGTCAGGGTATGCCTAGCTTCAACCTGAATAAATCTAACTCTGGAACAACATCGAAAACTGTGTCAACAACCCTAGGTCCAACTAGGATGGAAAAAGTTATCAAGTCGTACGGTTTAAGACACATACCATCATGCGTACAAATGGTAGACTTTATTTCTTCATATTATTCCCTCTGTAATGAATTTAATACCAATGTCTCCTCCATGATAACATTCACATGGCTCATGGGGTCTACCAAGACCCCTGTCACAATGTTACCATTGAGGCGAGCAGGAATGTAGAGGGGAGAGGTCTTGTTGTTTAAGGGAAAATCTTGTGATGTGAATGTTATGTCTGACAAAATGGGTGCAAGTAGAGCAATAGACGTCATCGTGACCATGTTAACATAGGCCTCAGGTTGAGTAATAGAATCAGTGGGATCAATAATCATGTTAGCAGAATGTGATAGAAACAAGTCCATGTATATCTGCAATTCACTATTAGCTTTCACCACTAATTTGTTAGCTCATTTTGTTTACTCCCATTGAGTCGAATGGTACCATCCTTGATGTGGTATTGTATCTCATGACGTAGCCACATATAGTGTTTGGTATCATGTTCGTTAACTTGATGATACTGACAATAAGTGTTCCCATCATACCAATTAGGGTAAGGCTCCTTAAGAGGCTTAGGACTCGGCAAGGTTATGAGATTATCCTTCAACAACTTATGTAAGATAGAAGAATAATATTTTGACAACTTTGTGAACTTTCGATTACGTTTGAGGCCATTGTCATCAACAGTGGCTACTACATTTGTTATAGCTTTTCCTTTCCCAAAGATTGATATGATGAACTTTCCCTCAGAACATGAGCATGAGGAGGATCCCCTGAACTGAACAACCATTTGTTGGTAGTCTCATAAGGCTACACACAAATGTGCGAAAGAAGGGTACTTCATAAGGGCGAACTTCTCTTGCCAAGAACTTTGTAAGTTCCCTATAAATACCTTTTGTACATCAAAATTGAGTAGCTGATACGAGATTTGTAAAAGGAGCACTTGATAGCGTGCTATGAAATCAGTGATTTTTTTGTTGTCTCCTTGTTTACAGCAGACGAGATCCGAAAAGGTCATCTTCGGCCTGATATTAGCTTGAAATTGTCTAAGGAATTGGTTTACAAGTTGGTCAAACGAGAAAATAGAATTATCAGGCAAGGAACAGTACCATTCCAGTGTTGTATCCTTGAGTGATCAGGGAAACAGTTTTTCCATTAAGGCATCAAGATGGAAGAAATTTGTACACAAGGTGTTAAAGGCAAACACATGTGTTTGTGGGTCCTCTTTACCGCCATATTTTTCAAATTTAGGGATCTCCATTCCTTGGGGAAAGGGAGCTTTCAAGATCGCAACGGACAATGGACTATGCCAGAAGAAGGGTTGAAATATAGGTTGGGCAAAGGCTTGGGAAAGACTTGCCAACTGGCCCTACATCTTATGGGTATGTGCAGGATCATGATGGGCCAAAAAGTGGCAATGGGAAAAAAAATACGTTTTTCATCGACCCAAAAATGTGAAAATCCTGAGTTGACTATTTTTTGGCTTGGGTGTCAATACATTGTTCCAAAGCAATGCCCAAACCAAGATTTACATATCGAATATCTAATTTGAGGCACCTATAAATACATAACTATGGACTTTTAAAATCATTTCACTCATTTTGAAGAGGTTGCGGGCGCACAGTGAGAACGAGTTGTGAATATTAGATATTCGATTTTAACAGATATCCGATTTGAAAGGTAAGATTTTGGATTTTTTTTGTTTTAATCAATTTTTCAATTAGATTTGTAATTTTATTTAGTTTTTTATGGATTTTTTAGAGTAGGGTTTTTGATTGATTTTTATTAAAAACTAGAGTTTACAATGGATTTTGATTAAAAAATAGTGTTTTTTATGTATTTTTATTAAAAACTAGAGTTTGTTATAGATTTTTGTTAAAAAGTAGGGTTTTTTTATTTTTATTAAAAACTAGGGTATTTTTACAATAATTTCATTTATATTGTGTAATTTCAATTAGATTAATTAGTTTTTAACTTTAATCAGGTATTATGGTTGCTGAGAATGAAAATGCACAAATTCCAAAAGATCCACCAATTGAGAATGAAAATGCACAAATGTCAAATGCTCCACCACCTCCGTAGCCATCAATTGAAGACTTAATTGGTGAAAAATTGGAGCAATTGAGGGGCATTTGTGATGTTTATAAGACAATCCCTCAATTATCCGAGATGACAAACACATTGAAGGAAATAATTAAAAATATAAAAACCCTCTCCACCCAACATAATGCCTTTCATTCGTGGCGAGAAGACATGAGGGAATATTACACATGTGGATTGTCTTACAATGATGTGAAAGATCTCCAAATAGCCTCTTTATTTGTTAACCCCCGCACCGGTTTTCCAGTTAATGTTAATAAACCAAAACTTTCTATAAAATGGTGCACGAATAGGGACATTGTAGATAACTTTTGGGATCGTTGGTGTATGGTTTTTGATAAACCACCGAACAACAATTTTGATATACCATTTTACTTTATTAAAAAATTATACGCTGAGTTTGTGTTAGGGCATCATGTCAATTACTTTGACATTAAACCCTTCCAGGGCGTCGGTGGAGGTATGCCCCAGGATAGATCAGGGGCATTTAGAATAGTCTCACGCCCATATGTTCCCCCTCCTCCCCTTCCCCTACCACCTCCAGTATATCATCCAGATATTATGCAGGATGCAGCCACACAGACTATCCAGGCTATTCACTCTTTGAGTGGTCTTTTGGTTTCGCATGCTTTTGCAGTAGCTCAACCACATTCTAGTGATGTTGATGATGGCTCGAGTGCTACTGCATCATCCTCCTCAGGTCCACATATTTGTGTGCCACATACTTTCTCTATGTGCCACCAAATATGCTTGGGTCCTCTTGTACAGCCCGCTAAGCATCCCTTGGATACTTCTAATTATAACCTCCATGATGTGGACATTATAGATCAAAGGCAGGGGAGTGGAGCGCACCCTACAGAGTCCTCTCCTGCTAGAGAGGGGGACATTGGAATAGTGACATAGGTGATTTAAGTTGTAAATTCATAACTTGCATTTGTTTTTAAATGAATATTAATAAGAGATGGTATAAATTACTAATATTTATTTACATGGTCTATTTAACAGTTGATGTCTGAGGAGGAGCTCGCATAGGTGACTGATAGCACCCTTAGGGCCATTTCATTTGGCCTCAACATGCACACAGTATATATTTTCGCACTCACTCATTTACATTTTTTTATTATATACTTGCTTGTCATTTGAATTGTCATTAATGAAATTATATAACTTATATGTTTATCTTATTTTCCTCTTGTAGGAAACACCTAGTGCGAGTGAGGTGCAGCGTTGTCTAGACTATGGAGGTGCAATGTTAGATAAGGGAAAGGTAATTGAACTCAAATTTGATTGAATTAAGATTTTTAAGATTTTTTATTAATTATACATACATCAACATAGATTGGTAGTTTCATATGTACTTGTCATTTTTATGTACAGGCAGTTATGAGCTATACATCATTGTTGACACGTGTCACAATGCCTAAAGGAGTAGGTATTGGAACACCTCAAGGAGTAGGTGTTGAAACACCTCAAGGAGGAGGTGTCGAAACACCTAAAGGAGATAAAGAAAAAGATTAGCCTAAAGAGGTATGTGTTTATTTTATTTTGTGTTTGGTAAATATGTTCCTATTACTGACAATTGTATGCTAACTTGGATCAATTTTATGTTTTTGTTCACATATATAGATTGACATTACAAAATTTGGTTTGGTTGGTTCTTTGAGAGGGGCATATTCTAGGACTCCTGACCCTTTGAAGAGACGTATCTTTTAGGTAATCAAGATTTCAATTCTATAGTTCAACTATAATTCAATGTATATTGATTTTGATGTTAATTATTCAATTTTAAATTATATAGTATAACTAATCTCAATTGTGGTTTGAATTTTTCTTGTACAACTACCTTTAGAGCCAACAAGTACTTCAAAGAGGCTCTATTTTGATGATCCACTAGTAGTTTAGGATGAGATAGACATTTTGGCATGTAAATTTTGAATAGATATCAAGATGGCATATGCCACATTTTGTAAAACTTTGTTTGAGCTGACATTGATGCCATTTTTGTATATGGACATACACTTGATTATTGGATAATTTGATATATAGAAGTTCATAATCGAAATTTAATTTCTTCCTCATGTACATGATTAAACTCTCTGAAAATTTAATCAAGTGAGCAATGGTTAAAAATCAATGTACAATAGCATAAAAAATAATGGTTATATTATGTAGTTTATATTCATATCACTGATTACATTGCATTGCACATCTTTCAAACTCAAAGCATTACTTCACATTGCATAACTAACAACTAGATGTTGATAGATGAAAAAATTTCAATTACAATATAGTTTTTACAAAGTCAACCTAAGCAGTTATGCAATTACTTCACATTACATAACTAATAACTAGGAGCAGTTTTCAATTGCATTTTCTTGTCGTGGAATTCTATGAGACCACATTTCTTTGAGGCATTTTTTCAAATAGTTCACTGCCTTGTCTATGCTACCACATTTTTCATACATGTGTACCAAAGCTTTTTATCAAACAGTTCACTGGCTTGTTGCTATGGCTAAAATCCTAAAACAAGTGCTTTCAAACAAGCTATGGATTGATGCAAAGTGGGGGTAGAAACCATTCAATCTTCCAAACCAATGAGTATCAATCAAAATTTCAAAACAAAATCAGATGATCTACTCAAAACTCCAAACCTTACTATGCTTTCCCTTGTAGCACTGGCAACCCAGTTTAAGGGATTCCAAGACACCACACAAACAAATTAGTGAATCAGACCCCACACAAACAAATTAGTGAATCAGACACCACACAAAAAAAATAGTGAATCAGACACCCTTTTAAGAGTTACACAACATATGTGAAAACTACCCTTGACTCCTTTGGACCAAATTTGAGAACCAATAGCATAACCCTATCCTAGGCTAGTGAATTAGCCCTCTTTTACAAAGTGAGTGCCCTTTAAACACTTGATCTTCAAAAGAACACCCCAAACAGTCTTGATTTGTGTCATAAAACAACAAATTCTAAGATTATTCTGCACCTACAAGTCCTTTAGCAGGTTGTCCCATGAAACCCTCTATTTACCATGAAAATGCATAGGGTTTATTGAAAGTCCCACTTGCACAACTCCCCTGACCATGCCACCGACTCATAAACCTCTATTATGAACCCAATATGCTTAAACGTTAAAGAGATTCCCCCACTCTCATTGATTTTAACAAACCCTAGGCTAAAAGCTCCATTTTCATGCAATTTAAGCAATGATTTGCTTAGTATAGCAACTCCAAGACTCACAAATCATTTCCCCTACATTAAATGGACCTAAAAAAATTCAAATCATATTGTACACAGCCTCTCCACTGAGCCACATGAAAGGTACAGTAGGTGGAGGGCTTCAATAATTCATAATTTACTCAAAATGCAAAATTTGGGTTCACTACCCGCCTTGAGAAAACTTGGCACAAAACTCACAAAAAATGAAAAGAAAGCACTCAAACCAACTTTAAAGGGGTCTTATGCCTTCTTCCCCCTCATTCCACACACTATTCAGCCATTTACTTGCTATGTAGGGGCTGAACAATGGAGAAAACATAGATTTTTTATGTAGAAACCACAGTTTTTGCAAGGTAACTCATATATGATCTAACTCTCCACATGAGAGAAGAGGGATGTTGGAGAGTACATCAAGTCAGTGAGAAAAAAAGTGTAATGTGTTTTAGTTTGTAGTACTTTGTTTGTCTATAGATGTGTGATAAATTCTTAGTTCAATGATGCAGAACAATTTTTGAAAAAAGAAAGTTGTCATAGTTCACTTTCACAAAAATGAATGAAATTACTTCAAACCAAGTTTGTGAAGAAGCTAACTCTACTTCCCACTAGTTTCCATTAAAAAGAAAGCAACAAGCTATGGTCTCATGGCTTTTTTTCACACAAAAATCAATGTTGGAGTTCGGTTGGAGGCTGAAAACTACTTGTAAGGGCATAAATAAATCTTGTTCTACAACTCGTATGACCAAACCGACTGTTCCATCACATTTGTATGGTTATGTTTAGGTTAGGTATGGTCCCCTTTCGCACCCAAACAAGCTGAAGCAATTCAAGCTATGTTCAATCGGCGAAATCCCTTAAGAGTCCAAAGTGCAAAAGGGCAACAATCTTTGATGGATTGTTTCTCATAAACTATGATGACTAAAAAAATTTTGTTTGAGGCTACAAGATCATGTTGGGCCCGTCTACAATAACCTCTCTAAGTTTTTGCTATCTCGGAGGCGTTTTTCCGTAGTGACAAGTTTTTCAGTTGAGGGAAAAGTTGTCAGATGCAAGCTGTGTAAAGTTGCAAAGTGGTGCAACTTTCATTCTGCAACTCGTACAACCAAATGGATTGTTCCAACACGTTTGGATGGGTACGTTTACGCTATGGATGGTCCTCTTTTGCACCCAAATACACCGAATAACTTCAAGCTACATTGGACTGGCGATTTCCCTTAAGAGTCCAAAGTGCAAAAAGGCAGCAATCTTTGAAGGGCTATTTCTTAGAAACCGTGGCATTTACATACTCTCCATATGAGGCTATAGGATCATGTTGGTCCCATATACAATAACCTCTCTCAGTTTTTTCTATCTCGGAGGAATTTTCCCGTGGTGGAAAGTTTTTAGTTGAGGGAAAAGTTGTCAAATGCAAGCAGTGTAAAGTTGCAAAGTGGTGCAACTTTCATTTTGCAACTCGTACAACCAAATGGACTATTCCAACACGTTCATATGGGTACGTTTATGCTAGGGATGGTCCTCTTTTGCACCCAAATATGCCGAATCACTTTGAGCTACATTGGACCGATGATTTCCCTTAAGAGTCCAAAGTGCTAAAAGGCCATACCATTTATTATACAGTTTTTAGTTGGATGGTATGGCCATGGTAGATGTTATTATGACTGTATAAGGTGACTATGTGGGTTTAAAGAGTTGGAAAGGTCTGTAGTTGAGTTGGTGAGTTTCCATGCATGGCAAAAATGAGTGAAATTAGGTGAAAAATGGTTGTTACAACTTGATAATGTCAATGAAACGTGGGGGCAACAAGATTTAAGGTTGGATCAAGCTTGTGCAGGTCCTAATAGATGTGTTTGATGAGTTTATAGGGTGTGTCAAGGTTGGAAACATTGATTTCCTTAAAACCTCATGAAAGTTGTTAAAAATGAGGGTTTGTTGAAATAGAGCTTTAGAAAGCATATCTCACCAAAAAAAATTGTGGTTTTGGTAGTTTGGTAGGTTGTTTAATGCTACCCCATTGAAATTTTAGGTTTGGGAAGTGTTTAAATATGAGTCTCTTTGTAAAATGGGCCTATTTTAGTGAAGTTGGACCCAAGTTTGGGTTTGAGGATCAAATTGGAGTTTGAATCATCTTTAATTGTAATTGTATTGTTTAAAGCCACCTAGCTCTTGCATCAGAAAACTCTTACCCAATCAACTTGAACATCATGCACACCCAAATACCTTGTTTCCACTTTGCTAGATCAAAGACTTAATTACATTGGAAATGACCTTCACATGACCTTTT
>VDFB02192320.1:0-22979 GCA_007258455.2 Sequoia sempervirens | reverse complement strand
TTCATGATATTTTAATATTCATTTTCTGGAATATTAGATCAATCTCACACATATAAATATGAAACCTCAAAATTTTAAAATTGAATTCTACCCAAAACATAGAAACACAATTGAACAAATTCTCAAAAGAAGAATGACATCATTAAATTTTCATTCAAAATTCACTCAAATCCACATAAGGAGAGAAAAGATATTAGAATTATACGTTTATTCATGCTTATGAGTTATATCTGCATACAATTTAAGATAATTTGCATATATTCATCCAAAACTCAAAACAATCTATCTATTCTATTCTGTCTGCTTGGGGTTTTAACAGCCAATGGCACCACATATATCACTTCCTCATCAGAGGACATATATCTTTCTACCCATATATTCAACTTAAAACCTAGCTATAGCTTTCATCAGTTCTCTCCCTACAAATGAGCCTTGAATTCCCTTTTATATAACAAGAGAGCAACAAGCTTCGGGCTTAAATGTAATTTCACCACAAATTTTCATTTGAACAAAATCTCCATTGCATTTGACTTTCATTTCAAAACTTCCCACACGTTGAATCTGCAAAACATAGTGGCGCATGAATTGGGGAAAGCTAAAAGAATATGAGACAACAAATTGTCATCAATATCCCCTTGTCGCTAGGCAACCAAATTGCCCGCCACACCACAGCAACTTCTTGTTTACCTGCCACTGTGCCCTTACCAACACTCAGACCCCAATATACATGCCTGCTTCTAGTTGTTGCCCAATACAATAGACCCTCAGCCTCCTCTTCTTTCTTGTCCTTTTCCAATATGGTTCTGGTCCATCCACTTGAGGTTTTAACAGTTGGTGTGCCCACAGATATCATTTCCTCATCAGAGGGTAGACTATGATTGAAGTGACTTAAATACTGATAGTAGTCCGAGTCGGTCTCGGTTGCATCATCAGAAGTGTTGCTCGTAAGGTTAATGGGCGAGTGTTGGCCGCATCCAGAGCACACCGACTGCTTGCCTTTGTCATCTACCAGTTGAGCAGCAATGTCTTGCAATTGCAACCTTCTACTGCAACCAAAGTAGTAGAAGGTTGCAATTCCAGGACATTGCTACTCAACCAAAGCACCTTCCTGAATAGTAGGACTGAGCTTTTGTTAGCTCAAATGAACAGACCTCCTTACTGACTTACTCATTTTCTCTTCTCAAACAAGCACTCAAACTTGATTAGACTCAGCCCACAAAGTGCTCTAACTGCTACAAGAATGACACTATTAGTAGTTAATTCCTCTTATATTTATTGTGCGAGGTAATGGCAACCTTCATCAATGCTAGTAAATATGCAAGTGCAAACATGGCAATTTGGCGATGTATGTACTGTCACCATTTAACTAGAGCTGGATGAGAATCCAAAGATCACCCCTTCGTGATTGCCAACAACAACATCTTCACACAGATTGAAATCTACGTGACTACACAAGTAAGGAATAACTCATTAATGCTTCACCAACCTTCATCTTCCTCCTAAGAGCTAGCAAGGAATAGCAGAGATTTACATTAGCTTTTGATCTTGGTTGTCCATCTAAAACCACAGGTTATGAGCTCAATAGTGGAGATTGGGCCCCACATTCCATATAGGACATACATATTCCTTTTGCTGACCTCACGCCAACTAACAGGGTGACACCTTAGGTCTGCAAGTTGGCAGGGTACGATCGAAATCTTCTCCCATATCTTCGAATCTAGAAAACCTACACATTGCACGGTTAGTATTTAATGAAAGGATTTGGCTAAGTCGTCGGCGACATGACCACTGGAGTTAATGGCTTAGGCTTACGTCACTGGATTAAAATTAAAACCCACTTTGATTTTAATACTTTATTTCCTCCACAGGGTTTTATTTCCTAAGTCTCGGTTGGCCCCATTAAATTCTTATCACAACCCTAACAAAGAGCAAATGATTAAGCTAAGGATTGCATTTGTTGTTATAACTTTAGTCCCAGAGAATTCTTAATTACCAATTCTTATTTGTGCATTTGTATATGAATCCACTGAATGCCTTTCCATATCATTATGGAAAATTTTATTATTGCAACCCTAACTCTAACACTAATTAAACCTTGACCCTAACTTGATTGAACTCGTATTATAACCCTAACTCTAACACTAATTGAACTATAATCATAACCCTAGGTATTGTTGAAACCTAACCCTAACTGTATCAAAACCCCAGAGAACTCTAATTGAACCCTAACCCTAAAATAGACAATAACCCTTACCTTAATTGAACCCTAACTCCAATCCTAGCCCTAATTTAAGACTAACCTTAACCTTGACCTTAATTAAACCCTTATTGAATTATAACCCTAATTGATCCCCTAACCCAAATTGAATACTCACTGAGCCTTAACCCCAGGACTAGCTAGAAACCTTAATTAAACTCCAACCATAATCCTATTTGAATTTTGACCCTAATCATAACCATAATTCAACCCTAACCTTAATTGAACCCTAACCCTAAACATGAGTTCAATTAAGTTTAAGGTTCAAATAAGGTTAGACTTTAATTAAAATTAGTTATAGGATTCAATTAGGATTAGGGTTGGGGTTGGGGGTAAAGATTAAGGTTCTATGATAGAGCTTGGGGTAAGTGTTAGGGTTCAATTGGGGCAAGGGTTAGTATTAGGGTTAGGGTTATGGTTCAATTAGGGTTTCATTAATGTTAGTTTTAGAATCATAGTTATGTTTAGGGTTGGATATCAAATTAGAGTTAGGTTTGAAGTTAATTAGTGTTAGTTTTAGGGTTGGGGTTATGGTTAGACTTATAATTAATGTTAGTATTGGGATTAGATTCTATCACTTTAATAAACATAATCTTCTATAAATTTATTCAATAAAAGGCTTAAGTTATGAATGTTATAATATAAAAAATAAATGTACAATGTTTACTTTGTCAATTTAAAGATGCCAATAATGCCTGCAATCACTAATGATTAATTTTTCTTGATGGTTAAATAGATTGGTAAGTAAATTTATCTATAATAAGTAAATTTATCATTTATTTTTCTTGATAAGTAAATCAATATTTCATAAATTTATCTATAATTTTATTTAATTTTTCTTAATTATATTAAATTATATATTTTATTAAAGTTGTTTAGAAATAATTTTATGTGTTTTTATAATTAACTTGATATTGTGTATGTGCTAAGGTTTAAGTTATGAATGTTATAATATAAAAAATTAATTTGTTTTCAATGTTTATTTGTTAGTTTGACGTGAGAATAATGTTGCATAGTAATTATTAAATTTTTCTTGATTGGTTAAGTCATATTGTGAAATTATTCTATGTTAATTTAATGTTATGAATGCTATATAATATAAAGAAAAATATTTCTAATATATTTTTAATGCATCTTTATATTTTATAAACAAACATCTAAAATAAAAATGTGATTGTAAAAAAAATACAACTTAATGAGTGAACATACATTTAAAGTTAAAAGTGAAATTATAAAACAAATTGTAAATCTATTTTATTTTTCTTCGATAAATATAATTTTTTAATTTGTCGTCCGCCTAGTAATACCCACTTCTCCTTTTAATGAATCTTTTATTTTGCAAGGGTTGATTTAGTGCTATCATTGATCTATTTCCTACAAATATCAACGATGCCCGCCATTCGCCATCTGAATTGAAGGATCGCGAAAATCACAAGCTGCACCATGTCCTATCCGGGATCAAATTTGAGCTATCACGACTTCAACTACCATTTGATCTGAGTTGTTCCCCACCATCCCGCGATGGTGCTTGGGTTGATTGCGAAATCATGGGCGGGCGCCACGCGTCTCATCCGATGAAGCCTAAAGAGTAAAGGAAACACTAGCCGACTTTAAATGTATTAAGGGGCGGATTACTAAAGTGTTCTCGAGACGCACATGTTCTAAATTGACGGATATGTTATAATCTCACCGGAAAAGCTGCTCGAAGGTTAATGACATGGCTGGCGACTGTGTTAAAGGAACAAGATCAACGATGCCTGCTATCCCGCGACCAAGATTATGGATCAGCAATATCACTAGCTGTGCCACGCGTCTCCTAAAGGATGAAACTGGGTGATGACCATCAACATGAGCTATCTTTCAAGATTGACGGTGCCCGCCATCCCTGCGATTAGGAATTTTGGGATCGCAATGTCGTGGGTGCCTGCCACGTGTCTCATCCAATGAAGCTTAAGGAGTGAAGAAAGCGTTCACCAGTTTTAAATGTATTACAAGGCGGATTACTAATGCGCTTGTAAGATGCACATGTTTTATTTCAACACAGATGTTATGATTTTAAGGGAAAAGTTGCTCGGCAGTTAAAGGAAAGGATGGTGACCATTTTTGAAGGAGCAAGATTTATGGTAAAAATATTGACAAGGTTTCGCCATCTCAATTTATTGTAAATCAAAAGGATCTGCGGATATCAAGGGAAACCGCCACATGGCGCTCTTCCTAGCCTATTTTGAAGATGGTCGTCGATGATTGGATCAAACTGAAGGATCAACGACTCAAATTTAAATATGTATCAAATTATGGTTGGAGCCCTTCGTGCAGCCCGTGAGTGGGATTTAATGGTGGATGAGACATCTATTGGCAGGATTTGATCAACATAAAATCAATTTACTCGTCTCATTTGTATCACAAAGCATCCAAGTATTTTGTGAAAATAGTTTCAGAGCCAAAGGTGAAATTACGAGCAGCTGCAGCTAGAAATTGGAGTTTGTGCGAAAAAGGTCACAAGACTCTTTCTTTGTTTCCTACCATTCTACACCTAAATTTGGGAAGGAGGGTCTCACATGCTTTCAATCGAAGTTCATTAAAATCTTTCTTAGGCTAGCTGTTTAATCATAAATTGTGGTGAATTGTCATATTTTTAGCCCCCATAATTTCCCATCTCGCCAGTCATAGCCACTTGAAGTGTAACATTGTAGTGAGGCCCTAGTTTGTCTAAAATGGTGCCAACCAAGCGGCACTTTGGCCACATTGAGTATTTGAAAATAAACTTGTACGATGATTTCCTAGATCAATTTCTATTATCAACAAATGAGAGAAGGAAAGGTTTGGTGTTGATGCGAGGGAAAATCCTAGGGGAGGGGTTGGTGTGTAAAAATTCCAACATTGTTGATGCTAGGGTTCCACTCACAGGCTTAGAAATGTTTAGATTATTGTATGGACAGAGGAATTTTCCACATCTTTTTTCAAATGGATGGATGTACGACATGGGAAAGCTGGTTGTTCCAAATGTGTTCCTTGATGTGGACTTACTTAGAGAAGTGGCCAAAAGATATGACCCTATCACACGGGTAATCAGAGATAATGATGGAGGGGTTCTATTATAAATTAACAGAGATGTTATCCAACATAATTTTGATTTGAGTGAGCCAAGTGATAACTTGTTCCTATTAATCTTGAAGAAATGAAGCAGGAGTATACAAAATTGAAATCTCTTTAGGGTTAAGCCGCTCCACCATTCCGTTAAGGCAGTAAGACTATTACTTCACACGCCTCTAGTGACTAGGAACCCTTCAAATTGAATTGTTTTGAAAAGCCTTTCCCCGCTACTTTCTATCTAATTATGTCGATTTTGGGTTTCGTACTGTGCAAGAATGCCGCATTGTATTACATGTTTATGGGGTGAAAATACAACACCCTAACTTCTCTGTAACATATGACTTTGCTTTTTTTTTGGTGGAGAGGATAGATGAAGGACTGTCGAAGCTGCAAAATGGTGATACTGGTAATCAATTCTTTTGGTATTCCATGTTGATGCATATGTTCTTGTTTAGAAATGTTGATTTCTTTGCTGAGAAGATGAACTTAAAACAATCAGTTAATGGAGAAAGATTTCCAGTATAGATATGGGCTGCAGATTTGTCCTGTAATAAGGAAAGCACCAGTTATGTGCAATTTGATAATTGTTTTGCTGCAAGATTGAGGGCTAGATTGATGGTAAATATACCTAGGATCCCTCAGGAACTGCATGATTTCCTTCGGCCGAAGGAGAGGAAACCAGAATTGAGGGTTTTACATAACTGGGGTGACATTATCCCATATCCAACAAGACCGGCCCTGACAAGAATATATGTGGATTTGGGCGAACCCCTCACATGCTGCCATACAATGTGCCACCAAGACTAGGGTTTGCAGAAGTTATGTGGCAGATGGGGTGTATTCATGAAGATAACCTAACTGGAAAGGGGAAGGGAACATTATTCCCTTATTATATGAGTTTCTAACTCTTTACATTTTCAAAAGGAGGCTAGACATACTTTTCACAAAATTCCTTTGTTGATTACCATTTGAGATTTGGTCCAAGGTGACACCATGATCTCATCGTTTCTTTGCTCTTTTCAGACAAAGAATAAAAGGTGGAGAATTTGCACATGAGTTCAATTTCCCTGAGGACCTGATCAGGAATGAATTTGATTTAAATAGACAGGAATTGAACAAGGAAAAGTGGATAGCTTATAGTAAGCTACTAGATATTGTGCATGAAATGGATCCGACGTATGATCCATTGATGGAATTCACTCCATACCACAAGAGAATTGATTTTTTAATGAAGAATTTCAAGGACATAATGGACACCTTGAACACCAAAAAGATAAATTTAAGGCTAAGTCTGGACATGCAAGGACAAAGTGATATGCTAATTGAAACAAGGCCAGTATATCAACCTACAGAAAGGCCGCCCAATTCATAGAGGAAAAGGATAATCACGCGATGAGGAAGAAGAGACGTAAAAGGGAAGAAAATAATGAAGGCAATTCCTTCACCACTGTGCCCAAAATTCTAAAGGCACTGGGGCCGCCAAAATCATTGAATTCAAGATCTTCACCAGAAATGTAGTCCCCCATCACCACCACTTGGAGCCAAGCCCTAAGAGGCAAAGAACCGATCACCTACCTGAGGATCTCACAGATGAAATTATTGTTACTGATCAAGATATGCAGGTTGGTATGTCGTCCCCTCCTAGGTCAGCTGAATTGGTTCTATCCGATTTGAATATGAAGGGTAAGAGTGTGCAGGATGCAAGAATGGAGGCTTGCAAGGAGTTCTTAGATGACAATGCATTTGTAAAGACTCCTGTATTCTTGCAATTGGCATGGAGGATGAAATTTGAGGAATATCAAAATAAATGCAAGGAGAGAAGAGAACTAAGGCTTGATAGGTCAAATCAAGAGAATGATGAAGAAGTGAAAGCTAAACTAATGGAAGAGTTCAAAAACATCACTCCTAAAGAAGGAAGACAAATCAGTGAATCAGCCGGTGTTTTGATTTTTCCTAATGGGACATCACGCATGCAAAGGATCTCTCAATGCCATTATAGGTGCCTAAGAATCCTTTTCGCATCTCCAAGAAGAAGTTAAGGCAATATTACAAAACTCCCTCGAAGAATAACAATATGACACTCAGTACTCGGGGCATTGGCTCCACAAGAAAGAAAAGCGACATTGCTGATAGTTAATCCAAATTTCAAAGGAGGATTAATAATAAAGAGGGCTTCAGAGACTACAACAACCGATGCCACTAGTTTAACTGTGAATGTGGCCAAGTTGGCCCAAAAGACTGTTGAAAGGGAGGAGGCTGAAGGAAAGAGCCTAATGGAGAAGTATAACATTTTAATTGAAGATTATAGTAAAATGCAACAGAGGAATGTTGAGCTGCAAACTGAAGTAGAAAGGTTCAAGTATAGACATACTGGGGAAACATCCAATGCTCCAGGAACCAGCACATCACCTCCCAAAGCAGGGTCAATGCCTCCTACTTCTCCAAATTTTTCTACACCAGGGTCTCCCATTCAAAATCCTGCTCTTACCCCTCCTCTAGAACAAGTTGATGAAGAAATAGAGTGCTCTGTTGATCCAACAAAGAGGCAGCTCATGCAGAAAATTGATCAATTACAGACATCACTAAGGGTAAAAGAGGAGGGTTTTCTTTCAAAAGAAAAAGAAAGTTTTACTCTTGTTTTGGAGCATTTAAATGAAAAGGTGGATAATAAACTGCCCTCTATACATTCTTTTTATTCTTTTGCTATTTGAAGCACAATAATATTGATAGAGGATAGGGATAGTGATTCCAATACCTCAAAAATCGATCCCTAGGAAAATAATCTAGATGTTATGAATAAAGCCCTCAAGGTTTGATGTAAATAATAGGCCCCAATCACGAAGCCTACTTATATATTAGTTAAATCTTGCCAAGTTTCCAGACCTTTACCAGATGATCTAAGCAGGAAGATTAGGAATTGGTAAATAGAACTTCAATGATTGGGGTAACACACCTATTACTCCTGATATAACCCATGAGCAGAAATCAGAACACTCCAACAATGGCAGGATCAAGCAAGTAAAGCCATCAATAATCAAATTAAAATAATTTGTGATGACTCAGATTATGATTTGTTGGTAAATTGTATGGATAAGATTATTGGTACCGACTCATTTTTGGAATCTTTTGAAAGAGATGTTAATCAGGTAGCAGTAAAGTATTTTCCTTATAGTACAAAGGTAAAAGAGGTGATTAATTTTGACTGGCCAACTGACGAAGAATACCAGAGGTGGGTGGCTAAGTATTTGAATGATGATAAGTAAAAAGAGTGGGCTACCGACAGGTGGAAAATCAAATGTTGCGGTTACAATGTTTCCAGTTTTGTACGGATGACTTTCTTGGCATGGGTTTTGCGTGGTTTTTTGTTATTGCATCAACTCTCACGCATGATGAACGAATATGCTCCGCAGGATGATTGTTGTTGTAACAATTTTGGAACAAAAATATTTTTCAAGGTGGTGGCTATTTACAAATTTTGGAATATCACCGTGCGCCCAATTGATCATTGATAGGTGTACTTTTCTCGCCCGGTGCTTGTTTGTTCTTCATTTTCTATAAGAAGGATTTCAAGGCCAGAAGTACGGGTTAGCAAGTTAGATAACTTTTGTTGAGTCTAGGTGAAGTTGCAAAGCGAATTGTAAAGTCCGATGGTTTTAGAGAAATACAATTTAGGTTTTGAGTCATTATGTAACATGTTTTGAGTTCATAGAGATTTAATGTTGTATAACAGTACTAGCATTTGAGTTGAAATGAAAATTCGAGCTCATGTCTCTCCATTGTACATGCATATCTGAACTTTGAATGAAATAACTAAGGTTGTTTTATCCATCTCACTGTTGTGGTGTGTATGATTCTATTTTAGCTTTAATTCAAGGAATTAATCAAAATGCTTGAATGGGATTATAGGTGGATATGTGTTGTATAAGGATTTGATAAGTAGTCCCGGGTTAGAATGCATACCGGGATGAAATTGTAATGCAATATTGTCAGAATCTATATGTGATGTATTAAATCTGTTATAAACCTCCAGATGCTTATGAATTTGACTCCTGCAATGGATATATGGCACTGATCTAAGTTGTAATTATTCGTGTAGTTCAGGATTTGTTTGTCTTTGCCTAGAGCTTGCTACAAATTGCAAATCATTGACTATCTTATACAATGGATTGTGTTTAGTTATCTCACGCTCCAGATAGTTGATATTGTCTATGAACAACCAATTCTAGTTAATATTATCTTATCATGTTGAGCTATTAAGTGAGATCATCTACTATTGTTAATGTTGTTTACAATAAATTAATAATGGTGTTGAGGTTGTAAACACATCAAGGGATCACCCTCTCGGGTCTTGTAGAGCCTGAAGTGTACGAGGCTTTTAAAGTCCTCGTCAGTTGGTGCAGGTCCTTCGAGCTGCCTTTGATTGGAATTGGCAATTCCATAGGTATATTAGAAGACAAACTCCGTTACATTGTAAAAGAACCAACATACATCGCCAACTCAACAACCAATTCTTACAACTAACTTTTTAATCTTTTATGATCACATGAACATAAAACACACAAATTTTAATGTTGTTAATATCACTATTGAAATGTTTTAATTTTTTGACCTTTCAAACATTAAAAAGTACATCATTAAATTAATTATGTAATGGCATAAAAATTAAAAACATCATGAATTAATTATGTAACCACACAAGTCAAATATAATTCTATAAAGAAATTAATATCAAATAGATAATATAATCACATAACTTATACATTTCAATGTCATTGATTTCTTTCTTCATCCAACTCTTTGTCTGCATCTTATCCGACTTAGATTCACATCTTCGCTGTGACATCAATAACTAACCGCTCATCCTGACTATCATCTACATCATCTTCTAGTTCTGCATCTTCTTCCACCACATTGGTGTTTTACCGCTCTTCTCAAATAAGTGTCTAACAACAAATGACTAACCTAGTTTACCTGGAACCTCTGAGTAAAATACCTGCTCACATTGGCTTGGAAGAACATAGGGCTCATTTCCAGCTTGCTCAATCAACCTTGTATTAACCATGGTAAATCCATTATCATGTTCAACAACAGTTCTCTCAGGATCATTTTCATTCAATCGTAGCCTATACCATAGGACGACGAACAAAATTAATCTGAAGGACTTAAAGTCACACTCAAGTATATCATCTAAAATCCCATAGTATCGATTTTCTGAGACTTCTGGATGTATGTCGCTTCTAGATGAAACATTAGTCACCTGAAAGACTGTAGTTATACTAGAATCACAAGTTTTCTTCATGCCATCCAACATTTTGATTCAAAATTTACAACCATTACACCACATAGCCTTGTGGTGTTTCATCCTAATATGCCAAACATGTAAAAATTATTGGGTAATATCATCAGTTGATAAACATATTTATTCTGGCCAAATGTATGCAGTTGAAAACAATCTCTCAAGATATATATACATCAATATACTTGAAAATAATTAAATAATGTAGACACCTAAAAATGACTCAGGCCTGCAGAAGTTCCATTTTTTTAACCACTTTCATCCTAGCATAATTGTGACATTTAATTATGTCCTGGTCCATTCGACTACACTAAAATAATTCACTATTTAATTAATTCATGTCATTTTTATTCTTCATGACACAAATAAAATAAATTTTATTTATTTATTAAATATGTCATTCATTGTCTAAAGTCTTTCCCTTAATTAAATAAATGTCTTAATTCTATTTAATTACCTTCTCGCATTTATTTCTCTTGATTATTAAATAAATAAATTTTATTTATTTATTTAATATGCTCAATTGTCATAATTAAATGAATTGATTAATTTATTTAAATTAATTAATTTATGCTAAATTAAATAATTATCTTTAATTATTTTGTCAAAATTATTCCGCCATTTTAAATAAATGAAATTTGCTTCAAAAATGTCATCACAATCTTAACTATCAGTCCACTTTGGTAAATAATTAGAAAATCAATTATTTATTATCTCACAAAATCCATAATTTGAATTAACTCAATTCAAAATGGTAAGTAATCTTCTAAAAATCAAGTAATCGAGTAGATTCTTGATTTTCTAAATTTGATCTTCAGTCCAACTCTTATCTTCTTGATTTTTTGAATCTCACAAATCGCAGCTTTTATCTTTCATTTTTGAAAAATCTTTATTTTCTAATTAATTTCCTCTATTTATTCTCCACCATCGATCCGATTATCTAAGATATTATCTTGAACGTTCAATTAATGAATTTTCCCTAACCCTAACTAGGGATTCTCAGATTTAATCTGGACCTCTCATTCTAGGTCTTTCTTAGAATTTGATCTCGCCATCCATTCAGAATGGCATTTTCTATAAAATGCCATTTTCCTCTCACTTTTCGATTACACACACATGAGTAGACATATTATAGGCGTATTACTTATTCACTTGCACACTTAGGCTTCTCATTGCAATTATTATTTGTATTTGATCAAGTTTTAGCATTGTTTAGGCATAAACATTGGCAATCATAGTCATAGGCATAGGCATTTAGACATTGCATAAATCCTTCAAAGCTTGATGTAGGACTTAGACATTTGCAGATTTCTTGCACAATGAATCTAAGGGAAAAGTATTATCCAGCAAGCAAGAAGGTACTATGGAGGTAATCATGGAAAATGCGATTTATAGGTATAACTATTATATTGTTTAATTTCCTTTGTACTTGATAGATCTTTGGGTTTCATTGTCTTCATTGATTTACTGCTAACACTTCTAATCAAACCTAAAAGAAATCCTCAATTACATTGGTGAATCCAACTCCATTTTTCTGGTTATTTTCGTACATTTTTTTTGTGTTTTCTGTTGTTTTGTAGGTACAGGTACGGAGCGACGCAACCACTTTTTTTAAAATCATGACGTGTCTAATGCATCGCGACACATCCGACAATAGAAAAGCCGCAATCACTCTGTCCTAATGCAATCAACCTCAAGAAAGCCGCATTTGAAATATCGAGACACATCTGATACAAAGAGCGACACAATCGCTCTGTCCCGACGCAATCGTCTAGTAAGATTTTCTGTTATTTTACATTCGGTTTTTTGTTGTTTTCTGCATTTCTGTTTAACCTGGTTATTTCCTGCATGTTGTCTAGCATAAGGTTTTCTATTACTAATCAAGATTTGCAGCTTGTTGGCGGTTACTCTTCGTGGGTTGAAGACAAACACTCAAACTACTAATGGATTGTCTTGTAGGTTCGATTGTCAAAGGCCAAACAAAAAAACAATGTGTTTGCATTTTTACTAGTGTAACTCACATTTTCCTTTTGGTGCAATTAAAACAAACCTCTGTTTTCTTTGTTTGAATGTGTTTGTAAAACAATAGGGGAGTATGCTCTCACCTTGTGAAAACTTGGTGATCAAAAACCCAGACTCATTTTTATTTGTTCTTACCTAACGATTTGGTATATCGAAGTATCCTCTCCCCTTGCGCTTTTGGGCGATCTTGGGTGTAAGAGAAATGATTACCAACTCTAGAAATTGGGCCTGCCTAGGGATTTCGTCACCCCAACATGACTCAAAACGGAAATGGAGCTAATGCTAAGCTACCCCTGACTGGTATATAAATGTAAATCTTAAGGGAAAACCTAAGATTGCGAGTGTAGATGTGTCATACAGACAGATTTGTACTTCCTTAAACCCTGTTGAGCTTAACCTCTTCAGGCTGGAGTGCCACCTTATTGGTGATTAATCTCTTGCCCCATTTATGGCCACTCAAATGGGGGTCCCAAACTAAAAAACTTTGTGTAGTAAGCCAAAAACCTTCTATTTTCTGGCACAGCACCGGTCGGTGTGAAGGCATCCACACTTTCACAGTTCGTAGTAGAGGTGATCAACCTGCCATGGGAGTTTCATGGCAGTTGGAAGCTTGGTTAGCCTGAGAAGAGAATGCACTGTAAGGGGGAGCCCATGCAGCCAAGCTTCTGAATTCACATGCTACAGATATGCAGTTGGGGAAACCTGCGTGGAATCTAGTGAATATTGTCCTGGCCTAACCTAGGATTGTGCTTATCTGATGTGTGATTGGTTACATTAAAAACACTATGTTTTTCAAATGTTTTTTGGTTTCATCACAATTCTAAACAAAACATTCAACACCAAATAGATCAAACTTGCAATCAAAACGATAAGAAAATCAATTTGAAACAAAACTATGTTGCATCTATTGAACCGCAATCAATTTTTTGCACCGCAATTGCTCTATTAAACCGCATTTGACATTTAAAAAACCACATCTGTATGTGTCGCGATGCATCTGAACACTATAGAGCCGCATATGCAAAACCGAGTCGCATCTGACAGTCCAAAAGCCACAATCGCAAAAACAAACCGCATTTTCCAAACTGTGACGCATTCGCAGCTTCAAATGATGCATTTGCTTGTCACAATTTAAAACTTCATACAAATTCAAAACCTGAGGTCTTCATCTTGTCAACCATTTGTCAAACACTATTTCCAAGGAGATTCTGTCAGAAACCAAATTTGAAATTGCTCAAAGTTTCGACCATTAGTTTGCATTCGTCACCATAGGTTTCATCCTTCATTATTTTTAGTTGCATACATTTGGCATTAGGTTGTCCCTAGGTCCACATTTTGCATACTTAAGATTAGGAAAATCTCAGCACAATTTGCAATGTCATTGCTTTCGAAACTAGGCTCTTTTGTACTAAGTTGTCAAACCCTTTTTTTAGTCATTGTCCTCTTTTGTGAGATTTTCCAACTCAAAAGTCTAGTTAGGAAAACTCACTAGTCATTTAGACCTTGTCACCTTGTCATTTCCAACAAAGTCTTTTAGTAACCGAAATCAAAAACAATGTTTGAGCTTAGAAGTGCTTAGGTACCCTTATCTTAAATTGCATTTTAAGTCTACACATTGCATATCCTATTCACAAAAATCCAAAACATTAGTCATCTTAGTCGTCATTTTGAACTTAGACCTTACCTAGTGTCATCACTTCATTTAGTTGTCATTTTTCATTTGAGCAATCTCATTTCATGGTGGAAACTAGACTTCAAAAACAACAACGACAAATGGCAAACTTTTGGTAAGACCCCATGTCCACTGTCAACAATCCAACATATGACCCAAACTGGACCTTTGACGATCCATTTGGTAGTACAAACAATCAACCTCTAACGACGACACCACCCTCATCAAATAGTCCATTTGAACAATTCTTGCAAAAAGATGAATATGATCAAATACTTGAGGAAAACTTAGAGGCAATAGCACAAGACACAAAGGCCTCTCAATTCATTGAAACAATGCTCCTTTACAACAAAGACAGATACTTAGCCATACTCTTGAGTCAAGGAGCTAAGTTACCACGAGGATTTGACATTAACACAATAAATTTGACACCTACTGACCTAATAACAACGAACATAACATGTCACATAGTGGTCTAATTCCAAACACTACCAGCAATACTTTCTTTGACACCACAATGACAGTACATGCTACCTCAAACATCCCAAACACCTCCAACACAATAAATACTACATCTATTAGAGGATCATAATCAGCCACAATGCCCACACCATCCACGACACTGTCACAATTAGCTGGCACCACCTTTGGTTCCTCAGCAATGTGGGAAAATTATTCAAACCCTCTCTCTACCATGACAATAAATTCCACGGGAGCATCATCAAGTCACAACAACCCTCCCTTGATAGCTACATCTACTACCATGATCACACCTTCGACATATCCGCTCAGCGGTATTTCACAAAATCCTTTGGGAGGGGGTAAGGGACGCATTTTTATCCAAGGACAACAACAAAACATTAACATGACAACACAGTCACATGTCATTGCCTCCCAAGGTACAAATACAAATGTTCCCCTTGTGCAAACCCAACAATTCGCACAAGGCAGCCAAGTAACACAACCCATGGCATCATTAACAAATCATAACATTCCTAGTCACCATGTTCCCCAAATAACGACACACATGGTTGGGGGACATATTCCAACCTACTCATCCCATGTTCATACTCACCAACATACACCCAACCCTAACTTTCAGTACCAACAACACAACAATCCGCACATATCATACATGTCACAACAATCCATATCGCCAAAATACACCAATATTCATGCACAACAAATAGGAACCTATGGTGTACCAAGCAATCCAACATACGAAAACAAAAATGATCCTGTTATGGATGCCTTACAAACAAGATTGATGGGTGTAGAGAAAACTATCCAAAACATATACACATTAGGCAAGAAATTGGAAATATCATATGATCTAAACATATACCCATTCTACATGAGCTTATACATGCCTCCATTTCCTTCGGGATATGTGTCACCCAACTTCACAAAATATAGAGGCAAGACAAACCCCATTGAACATGTTTGCAAGTTTGCAACTAATTGTATGGACATCGCTTATGAACAAACATACTTGATGAGACTTTTCTCTAAAAATCTGGCGAGTCCTGCCCTTGAATGGTTTTCCAATCAAAAGGATATCCAAACATGGGATGAGCTTAAACAAAAATTCATAAAAAATTACGTGTACAACATTGACATGGATACCTCTATCACTAGCTTGTGCAATCTCACGCAAGAGGATGTTGGGGAGACTTTCATCCCATTCTTTCAAAAGTGGAGAAGTCTAGCTAGTTGATGTCATATTGATATACCCAAAATGGAAAAGGTCAACATGTTCATGCAAACACTCCTTGGGCCCCTAAAATATGCACTACAAATACATTGTTGCACAAACTTGACAGACTTAGTTGAAAAAGGGGTCGAGATTGAGAAAGCCCTTATCACAAAGGGAGAACTGAGGTACAGTCCCAAAAACACAAACGTCAATCCACCCACCAACAAAAACAAATATTGGGTTAAAAATAAGCATGTTACAAATGACAGTGTTGTTGACGCCAAGACTACAAACATTGTGGGTCGTGTACTGGCCCTAAAAGGGGTTCAACAACAAAACAAACCAACAATGACATTGACACTTCCTCCCAATATTCTTTCAAACAACCCAAGTGGTCAAAACAATCAAGGACAATACTGTCAAATGAGACAATTTCCTAAAGGTCGCACATACACTTCTTTGGGGGAACCCATTGAGGAAGTCCTCAAGAAATGCATCCAAAATGGGGTCATCATACTTCAAGAACCAAAACCATATGACCCAGGACAATTCAAACTAGCATGGTGGAATGATAATGCATTTTGTGACTACCATCAAGCAAAAGGACATACTACTTCTAACTTTCGACAGTTGAAAAATCTAATACAAGATCTTATCAAAAGTCACGTCATTGAAGTAGGTGGATCACAATTTTCCTCTAGTTCAAATCATACTATCCACAAGAATCCACTGCAGGACCATGGTTCTCATAATGCTTCCACCTTAGGTCCACAAACAAATAATAATCAAGCTAACTTCGCCCGAGCCAAGTACGATTATTCTAGTGGACCAATTATAAATAATGTACGAACTGATAATGAATACATCAATACCATTATGGTGAGGAGAGCACCCCAATGTAATGCTACTACTCACAGTGGCAAGGTCACTATAGCTGGTCCACCTCCCGCTAGACAAGCCAAAATCACCATACCAGGCCCATCTGATAAATAGCCAAAGCCTGTCCCGACCACAAAGCAATGGAAACCCAAAAGTCAATTCAACCTCATCGACCAACTAGGAAAGACTCCTGCACAAATATCTATACTTGAGCTGCTTCGTATATCTCCCACACACAAAGATATCCTAGATAAAACCCTGCTAGAGTCGCCGGTCCCCAAGGACATCGATGTCAATCAATTTTAAACCATGGTGGGATATCTCACTACACCTCACCATGTCACCTTCTCGGAGCAAGATTACTCATCACCTAAAACCAACCACAATGATGCATTGCACATAGAAACTTTTTTCCACAAGCACAAAGTTAGACGGGTTTTAGTAGATGGTGGAGTAGGATTGAACATATGCTCCCTCAAACTGGTTAACGCTCTAGGGTTCTCTGATGCGTGCGTAGACCCAACAAAGAGTATAGTGATCAAAGCATATGATGACAAGGAATGCTCTTCACGTGGCATTATCTCTCTCCCTATCAGAGTGGGACCAATCATTATGGACACAACCTGCTAGGTCTTGGATTTGGAACTACCATATAACATCTTGCTTGGCTGTCCATGGATTCACACCTTAAAAGTTGTTTCGTCCACATGTCACCAATGCCTAAAGTTTCCATTTGACGGCACAGAAATAACCATATATGGAGACCCCAACCCTTTCCAATATTGTACAAACTTAAGGGGTATCTCTGAAAACTGAGTGCCTATTAACCGAGAAGCACCTGGCTCCTCGTCATCCAAATACATCAACCCATCCACACTCACGCCATCTTCCACATCCGCTCCATCCACATCTTCCGCCATACCACCACCTTCCACTAGCCCTAAGACTAAATCCACTGTCAAAATCCAGGACCTTGGCTACAGAGAGTTCAAACTAAATACAGCATACAACATAACAACAATACCCAAGTCTCCAAAGATATATGGTCTGCCATGTTTCAGAATGGAACCCAGGGAAACTTTCAAAGTTCCACCAAACACAATTTTTATCAAGTGGCGAGACATGAGTAATGAAGACCTTGCTGACATTACAAGATGGATCTATAAGGATACTGTCGCACTACCCACATTACCAGTTCAAAAATATGGCAAGGGTTAGCTACGATGGTACTAGTGGCCTAGGAAGAAATAAAACTGGTCGAAGGGAACCCATAGAAACTTTTCAAATTCTGAAGTATCTTGGATTAGGGTTTGGATCACCCAACAATGATGATCGATGTACCTCTGGACTTTCAAATGAGTGAGTACATGCTTTAGATAGTGTCAAGACTACTAGGGAAACCCTCACCAAAACGGACTCCCAAGAGTGGGAATTTGGCTCAAAACGATCCCTAAGTGACTGTTGTCTTGATGATTTGTTTGTTGAACCAAGGGAATTGACCTCTGAACAACGGTTTTGGAAAACATTCAAAATTGAACAGGCACCAAATAGTTAAAGTCCCATGACATACAACACCCATCATCTGAACCCCCTCAGTCCAATCCATCGGAAGTATCAGACGACATTGACAACCAGGGCTCTAAAACCTTCACCCCTTATTTTGACAACAAATATGACACTAGTGAAGGAGAATATTGGATAGAGTCTGATGTAGAGGTGGATGATGATAATCTCATCTACAACATCACTGAATCTGTCTACATGCTGTCCACATCCTCACCTCAATTCACCAGCATTGATGATGGCATTTTCTTAGTTTACCTTGAGCTAGTCGATTGGGACCAACAAGGACCGCCAGTTCTAGACACATTTTAGAATGATGAGGCAATCGCTGAATTTATGGGATTACGAGAAAGCATACCCAGTGGGGACCACAAATCAGGATTCACCATTGATTTAGACTACATGGCATACTTTGGCGAGACTGCTCCGTCCTCTAGTCGCAAAAGTAAAAATAAAAATAAAATAAAAAATGAAACGTCTCTAGGTGAAAATTGAAAGGCACCTTTTGACGATAAAATAGTAAAAATAAAGGACGTATCTGTGGGTGAAAACCTCTCTAAGGTTCCCAAAGACGGAGGAATGGACTTTCTGCCCATGCAACAAGAGAAATCGGCCATGCTTATCGAAGACACAATAGAGGATAACATATCAACTACAGAAGATCCCAAGATGGTCCTCTTTTCTACATCATTGACTAAAGAAGAGAGGCCAGAATTTTATAAATTCTTTGCAGAACAAAAAATCAACTTCACATGGTCCTATGCTGACATGCCCGGATTGGACCCAGAATTGGTTCTACACCATCTGCCACTATTTTCTAATGCTAAACTAGTCAAGCAAAAGTTGCGCAAAATGCACCCTCAAGTTGCTCTATTGGTCAAGGTTGAGTTAAAGAAATTTCTAGATGTCGGATTCATACGGTCTATTGACTACACTGAATGGATTTCTAATCTGGTGCCAGTCACAAAGCCAAATGGGTTGATCCGTGTCTGTATGGATTTTCGAGACCTAAATAAAAAATGCCCAAAGGATGACTTTCCTTTGCAAACATTGACATCATAGTTGACCTTACAGCAGGATATGAGATGCTATCCCTCATGGATGGTTTCTCTGGCTATTATCAAATCTGCATTGCTCTTGAAGACCAGCACAAAACGGCATTTACTTGCCCATCAGGTACATACTGTTGGAACGTCATGCCATTTGGTCTCAAAAATGCAGGTGCCACATGTCAAAGGGCTATGACCACGATCTTCCATGACATGATGCACGAAAAAATGGAAGATTATGTAGATGACCTATTGGCTAAATTAGTAACCAGGAAAGATCATTTGAATGTACTCAACACAATTTTCAAGAGACTTGAAGAGTACAAAGTTTGGCTAAATCCTAAGAAGTGTGTTTTTAGGGTCACATCAGGTAAACTATTCGGATACATAGTTTCCTAAAGAGGCATAGAGGTCGATCCGGCAGAGGTCAAAGCCATCATAGACATGCCTTCACCCAAAGGAATTAGTGAACTCAGAACTCTACAAGGTAGGGTACAATCTATTTAGTGTTTCATAGCCCAATTGGCAGATAAGTGTCACCCATTCCAATACCTGTTGCGCAAGGGTATCCCCTTTGTATGGACAGATAAATGTTAAGAAGCCTTTCAAAAAATCAAAGATTACCTACTGTCAACACCAGTCCTCATGCCTCCCATTCATGGAAAGCCATTGATCTTATACATCTCGACTACTAGTTCAGCATTAGGGGCATTACTGGCACAAAATGATCACGAAGGAAAAGAAAGAGCCATCTTTTACATCAGCCACACACTGATAGGGTATGAGTTGAACTACACAAACATTAAATGTGCATACCTTCCTATTGTCTTTGCATCTCAAAAACTAAGACACTATATGCTTAGTCACCAGACACAACTGGTCGCCAAGATTGATCCACTAGAATATCTCTTAAGTTGGGCAGCATTAATAGGTCGGTTGGCAAAATGGGTCATGATACTAAGTGAGTATGACATACAATATGTCGAGCATAAGGCAATAAAAGGACAGGTAATAGTAGATCAACTAGTGGATGCACCAATTCAAGTCACTCATCCACTAGTAACTGATTTTCTCGATGAGTCCATTTTTCATGCGAAACCGGCGGTACCATGGAAGCTATATTTTGATGGGTCTCATACTGGTCATGGCTCAGGCGCTAGAATCTTGTTTATCACACCACAAGGGGATTCAATTCCTAATTCATTCTGGATAGCCTTCCCTTGTACAAATAACATTGTTGAATATGAAGCACTAGTCATAGGTCTCAAGATGGCAATTAAATGGAAAATTCAGACGTTGCTTGTATTCGAGGATTCACAGCTTGTTATCAATGAAGTGAATGATGACTATGAAACAAAGGATGAGAAGTTGCTTCCCTACAAGAGGATGGTGGATAGTTTCCTGACATACTTCCAAGAGATTTCTTTTGAACAAATCCCCAGGACACATAATAAGGCAGCTAATGCAATGGCTACTGTTAGTTCTCTCTTGGACATCAGTAAAAATGTGTCACAATTTGAGTTCTTAGTAGAACAGCTTTTGATACTAGCATATAATATCCCAGAATCAGAAATGGTTTGCAAACTTGTTGGTCCCAACTCTCCCTAGTATCAGGATATTTATTACTACCTAAAATCTCAAGTCCTTCCACTGAACTTGTCCAATAACCAAAGGAAGTCCTTCATCCAAAAATCTGCAAGGTATGCCATTGTCAGTGACACCCTTTACCGCCGTAGTTTTGACGACACCCTCCTTAGATGTCTCGACACCAACGAAGCATGTACGACCTTATGCAAAGTGCACGATGGTATATGTGGGTCTCATTCGAGTGGTCCTACTCTGGCTAAGAAAGTAACGAGACTTGGGTATTATTAGCCGACCATTGAAAATGATGCAATTGAATATGTCAGGACTTGTCACAAATGTCAGATTCATAGTGATTTGGTCCATGCTCCAGCACAGGAACTTTGAACAATCACTTCTCCTTGGCCCTTCACTCAATGGGGACTCGACCTCGTGGGTAAAATTCATCCAACCTCATCCAACGGCCATAAATTCATTATTACCGCCATTGAGTATTTCATGAAGTGGATTGAAGCCATCCCATTTACATACATTACCAGTAAACAAATATCCAAGTTCATCCTTAACTACATCATTTGCCGGTATGGCCTTCTGCAATCCATCATCACTGACAACGGACATCCGTTTAAAAACCAAGACATTCAGGAGTTATGTGAGCGATTTCATATCCAACACCACTTTTCATCTCCATACTACCCATAAGGAAATAGTTAAGCTAAGGCATCAAATAAAACCATTGTCAAAATCCTAAAAAAGACTGTCAATGACGCTGGCCATGACTGGCACATACAACTCAACCCTACTTTGTGGGCTTACCGAACTAACATTTGTACACCTACAAAGGCCACTCCATTTTCCCTAGTCTTTGGCACTAAGGCCATCTTTCCCATTGAGGTTGAAATTCCTTCACTACGAGTCTTCCTGAAGGGTTTAACTAATGAAGAGGAGTATCGACAATCACGCTTGCACGAGCTAGAAATGCTGGAAGAAAGAAGGAAAAATTCATTGAACCATCTCTAAGCATATCAGAACTGTCTTTGTCGCAGCTACAATAAGAAGGTTATGGTCAGAAAGTTTGACATTGGCGACCTAGTTCTCATGCAGAACCCCAAGAACCAAGTTGACAGAGAAAAGCCAGGAAAGTTTGAACCAAACTGGCTGGGTCCCTACATTATCATATCTTTTTTCAGTTTTGGAGCTTATCAGCTGGCCACACCAGATGGAGAATAACTGACAGAGCCCATCAATAGTTTACATCTCCGAAGGTTCTACGCATAGCATCAGAGGATTGAGTTGAAAACTATAAAATACAAAAAAAATGAAAAATGATAAAAATTGTCACCCTGATGAAAACCTGGCAAATAGGCGACTTGGTGACACCAAAAAAATCAATAAGTCAAGAAAATAGTAAAGAAAAATGATTCGTTCAATAGTGAAAACCTGGCAAACAGGCGCTTTGGACAGGTACCATGGTGAAAACCTGGCAAACAGGTGCCATGCATAATCAATCATTGCTCTGCCATCTACTGTCACTTTGTCTACCTTGGCCTAGGATAAAAGGTATTTCCGCCATTATTACGCAAATTTCCACCACATTCTACCCCACCTATCATAGCGGATAAACGATTGACATCAAGTCCTGACAACTGTCCATCTAGTAAACCAGCAGCATCCTGTCCATGTTCCTTAAAAATGGAAAAGTCTTGGACCTGATTGGGGGCAAAATTTTTATCATGAAACTATAGTGGATGTTGCACATGATCTTGGCAATTGGCAAAAATTCCTAAAAAAAGACAAAAAAATTGGCAAAAAGTCCTGAAAAAAGACAAAAACATTGGCAAAAAGTCCTAAAAAAAAAGAAAAGAAAA
>VDFB02192319.1:0-18093 GCA_007258455.2 Sequoia sempervirens | reverse complement strand
GAACTCCAAATCATGTTTAGAAACTCTCTTTCATAGCAATCGATAAATTGAAACTCGATAATTACCCTTTAAGCTTAGCTAGCCTTTTTGAATGATTTATTCAAGGAATTGAAGTCCTAAGTCATCTATTGTTAGAAACCTTGTCATTATTCACCATCATTGATTTCCTTAATACATCTTCGATTTTGTGTTATTATATGATTGATAATTATAGTATTAATTGTTGAATAGTTGTGTATCCTTAAATCGAATATTAATAAATCTTGAGTGTTGTATAAAGTTTTTAAGTGTTTTAAAATATTACCTTGTTGAATATTCTATTTTATGAAATTTGATGAAATTAGTAATTCTAAGTATATGATTTATCTAAAAATCCTTAGGTCCTTTCTATGTTGAAGTGAATTGGTATGAAAGCAAAAATATTACAAGTTTTATGTATCACTAGTTTCTCGTTAACATAATTGACACAAATAAGTATGGTTAGGGTAGATCAATTGTTGCCTATGCTTGTGCTATTGTCATCAATTGGGGAAAAGCCAAAATAAAGTTTAGTAAGTACTTTATCTATGGATGATATTATCATTGTGATTCCAATCACAATAATATCATCTTGGGATATGATGATAGACATCATACTGAGTTGTTAGTGTTTAATTAAATGAATGAGTGATTTTTCTTTCAAAATATCCTTTTAAAACACAAATCAAAGTGTGTAATACAAAGAATATGTGAATATTGCTAATTAGTAGGAGAAATTAGAATGAATGCATTGAATTTATTTGAATACAAGGTCATAGCAACATATTTCACAAATTTGTATTTAGTAAATTCTAAGTAGGAAGGGTTTGTATTTGTATTTAGTGAATCCTATGTTATTTGACACATTTTTGTGTAGGGGCTCAACATACAGAAACTAAAGTAGAAGTCGATCCAAATTTAGATCCTAGAGCAAATGAAGCTGAAGAACACATAGTTGATGTTGGAGAGGAGGCCCAAGTGCAAGGAATGGATGTTGGAGAGGGGTCGGGATTGCTTATAGATACCATCGTGGAAGAGCATATGAATCTACCTAAAGAGGTTAGTAGAAAAAATTCTTCTAGAAATTTAGATCATTTATTTCAAATGGATATGGAAAAATTGAAGTTTTATGTTGAACAACCTAGACGTAATACTAAGAGGTCAATGAACAAAATTGCAAAGCAAATAATTTCTCATTTCAGCAAACTTGATACACTCAATCAAGCCCAACTATTGTCAATTGTACTTCTTAATAATGAGCTACAAGAGTCATTAAAATTGTTGGGTGTAGATAAAAGTACAAAAAAGAGAAAAGGTTCACACCTACAAAAAGACATTGTTGAAAATTTAAAAAAAGGCTTGGGTTCCATTGGGAAACAATCTTGATCAACAGATAAGGCAATTTCAAGAAGATTCATGTTGACATTGATTTTAACTGAAAAAATGGCCAAAAAAAGACAAATCTCTTCACTTTCAACTGAGATTAATTTTAGCAGAAAAACACTGGCACAATATGTCAAAAGGAGAAAGGTTATGGATTATAGTACCTCAGAAGACAATTGGGAAATTATGTGTAGAGCTCCTCGATCTAACAGGATTCAAGATGTTTTTAGGAACTTCATCTCAAGTTTTTGGAATGATCATACTCATCCTTCATCAAATAGAAGAGATGTTATCAAACACAAGATTGGGCCTGATAATAATGAATTGCATACAAAACATTGGTTAGACATAACAAATCATGAGATGTATGTGTTGTTTTGTAATTCAAATCCACATATAAAGATTGGGCAAACAATGTTTGAAAGGTTAAAGCCATATTATGTGAAGACAAACAAGGTTTTTGAAACTTGTTGTTGTCGTCATCATATTGAATTTGATCTCTACTATCAGGTGTTTCAAAAGATTAGAGAAGAAAGTGATGGTTTTCAGAATGCACCTCCAAGACGGGCAAGTCAGTTCATAGCATCCATCCTATGTGATAAATCAGATGATGATAATGCATCCAGTCAAATTAGTTGCATAAAAGGGGTTTGTAAAACATGTGGAAATTTGGCTAAAATGCCTTTGAGAGATGAAGATACCGACCTGACAAAGTTGGTAAATTGCAAGAGTTACAAGTACATCAAGTTTCATACCAAAAGTGGCAAAGAATCAACAAGGTTAGATTATGTAGAAGAGAAGATACCAATGGGAACATTTATGGAAAAGTTTTGTAAATTGATACAACCATACATACAACACTCTTTCTTTTCTAAGTGGAAAGCACGACAGTTTCAGATATTAAGAGATACTTTCCCACTTGGAACAGTGTTATCAGTAGTTGACTTTGCAGAGAATTACTCTTTTGTACATCAAAAAGAGATTCAATCACAATATTATTTTTCAGAGAAAATCACTATTATAGAGCATGTGTGTTATCAACATGCACAAATGGATTTGGATGGTGTTGACAATACATTTGAGGAACGAGTCATTAAGAAAGAATATCACTTCTATATTAGTGATGACAAAGAGCATGACACACTATTTGTACAACATTGCTTCAAGAATTTTTTTGAATATTTGGCAATCAGAGGTGTCAAAATTGAAAAGCATTTTGTATGGTTAGATGGATGTGCTTCATAATTTAAATCTTCAAGGCCATTTTATGCACTATGTAGATATCATTGAAATGAAAACATACCACATGTTTGGAGCTTCTTTGAGAGTGGGCACAAAAAGGGTGAACATGATGGAGCAGGAGCTTGCATCAAACATGCTCTAAGAAAGCATCAACTGAATTATGAAGGAGATCACATAAAAGATGCACATGATGTTGTTGAATGGTGTCAAAAACACTTTGCATCAAATGAGGTCGACACATCTTCAACAAACAACCGATACATTCCACATTGAGTGTTTTGGGAGATATCAGGTATGTTTTTGTTTATATTTAAATCTTTAAATATACATATATATGTACATTCAAGTTTATTTATTTTAGTTTGAATATATTTATATTAAATTATGATTTTTTAATGCAAAATTAATTTTTGTAGGTGTGGATAGAAGATCAATGCATGGATGCAAGAGGGTAGAGAAAACAAGATCTTTGCATTCTGTCATGAGTACAAATAGTTTCCCGTGGACATTGCAGACTAGGGATTACTCATGTTTTTGTTATGACTGCATTTTAGAAAACTATGATGAATGCAACAACCAACAACAAGGATATGTCAGTGGAAGGAATTTGGTGCCACTACATGTTAGTGACACATACAATGAAGATGAAGATGAAGGCTTTGAAGACATTCCTTTGATTTCAATTGATTATGACCATATTTCAGGACTGATTAAAATAGGTACATGTATATATATTTATATCGTGCATGTACGATCTTGTGTAAATTTGTAGCTTAATCATTTATTAAATTTTATTTGGCTACTTTTTAAAGTAAATTTACATAAACTTAAATGATAGTGGAACTCTAATATTTTTTACAAATTTCCATGTAATTTTGGTGCAGGAGATGTTTTTGCAGTCATAGCAGAACCTGGAAACATAGAAGGTGTTAGTTATTATCTATTGTGTTGCACAAGAGAGAGGCAAAAGCTAGCAGAATCAGAAACAAGTGATGGAATGTTGTTCCCCATAGGTTTGACTAAATAAATAGATGCTCTTACATGATTTATATATTGAATGTATATTTTGAATATTTTTTTTACTTCTATTGACTTTGTAAATGTGATGTCTTACCTTGGAATGTTGGTTCCTTTAGGTTCAGTTGTAGTGCAAGGGACATATCTCAAGAAAATAAAAATTGTTCAAAATGGGATTCATTTCATTGATTATCAACCTGAGAACAAGGTATATCAATATAGCCACCTAGTAATTGCTACTGCCATGTCCCTTCATCCAGTTCTTCATGCACGTGGACGTCATAAGTGGAGACTAGATGGTGATGATCATCAGGGAATATTACATGTTATTGAAGAGCGAGCTGAACCACTTGAATTGGTTTGAATAACAAGATGTGTCATAGGTGGACTTGAACAATTTACTTATATTAAGAGGGAAACTGTTAGAAGATTAATCTTTATTTGGTAAAGGTTATTCTTTATTTGTAATTATTTATTTTTTAATTCCATTATTAAGGAATATTTGTAGCCACCTCCTTAAGAGGTTCTTAACACATTGCACTTTGTATCATTCTTAGGCATTTTGCCTCCATTAATAATATTGGGGTTTTTTCTTGTTTTTTCCCCTTATCAAATTCCTGTGTATCCTTAGCATTTGGTGGTGCTTGGTTTGGCTAATTTCTCTTTGGTAACATTTTTTCCTTCATACAGTGCTCATTGGTTAGTTCTTTCCTTTGCTCAACTTATTTTTCCTTTTAGAAACACTATAATTTATACATTTAAAATGAATTGATTTTGAAATGGAACACTATAATTTATACATTTAAAATGAAGTGAGTTTGAAATGGAATAACATGAGAGCATGCTTAGTCAAGAGATGGTTTGTTATGAAAGTCTAGAATATGATGCATGTGAATTAAATAATGCATATAGACTGAAATTTACTTGAGTGCTCTACCATACATAGAAAATAAAATTAAAAATCTAACATGTATACATGTTTTAAAGTGAAAAATCAAGTAATATGACATTTTTTGAAAGCTGCTACATACAAATCTATCATTACAAACAAATGAATTATGAATCAAAATTATGCCTATGAATATGAGTGGAATCCATCTTAATTAGTAATTGTTATCCCCTTATTTACTCTCAAAAAGTTTCAATAAAGGACCCATATCATATTTATGATTTAGATAATAAGGAGGGAAATTGAAGTCCAACTTTTTCCTATAAAAGAGTATTTAAAAACTTGCTTTGTTGGTAACTAATCAATCATTAATTCAAAATGACTAATTATAATTTATTGGAATAAAGTCCTTAAATTGGAGTTAGAAATGCTTTTTTTGTATGTACTCTCCCACTTGTAATCTAATTGTGTGATTTTCTTAAACTTAATTTACGAACACTTTGCAATGGTACTATTTGTATAATTATTTTAGAAAATAAGGTTTCTTTGTAACAACCACTAACCACACCTTTAATTGAACCTATTTTTATAGTCACCAAAGCTATCCCATCATTCTTTATCAAACCAGCTATCACTTTTCACTTCGTCTAGTTCATGAGTATCATCAACAAGGATTTTCACAAATCTTGGAATGGGAAATCTATGTTGGGATGAAGTATACATATATCAATTAATAAGATGTGGCATTATGTTTTGAGGCCATAACTAGTTGCTATATATTGTAAAAATGATTAAACTTTTTTTGAGATTAAGATTCATAGTTGTATCATGTATGCAAGACTATCATAAAATTATTCCCAACTCAAACTATGGTTATGTTCAATTTTGAGTGTACGTTTAGAGACCTCTCATATTCTACCCATATTGTATTCCCATGCATTCTACAGATACCATATGTTACAAATGTTCCAAATGTAAATAATCCCATTTCCATATATCTTTTCTAATTTATGATTATGTTATGCTCATATAAATGATGTTATGATATGTTTTGAATATGTCATACATAAAGGGTAGATATACCCAAGGAGGAAAAAAGCAATGAAGATATAAATCTCAAAAAATGTCAATTCTGATAGTGTGTATCATGCACTTGATTATTAAAACTTCTTGTCATGATCTATAGTGAGGTTGTCTTAATCCCACTCTAGTAGCAATATATTTGCCAAAGGACTCTTATTCTATCACTTTCGATCTTGTTATGGTTGTATACCAATAGACTTGGCGTTGATAATTGTTGATCAAAACATAATATGTGAGATTTTATATCCTAATTCATAAAGGGCATAGCTAACTACTTGTTACATGTTTAAGCCATCCATCTATGACAACTATTAATGTAGCTAGATCATATTACTAAAAACACAGATCTTGTTTTGAGCACATCAAGGAGAGCAATAAGATGGTTTAATTTCACAAATTATATGGGTTGATCAATGCAATGTCATGTACCTTGGTGTCTTCATTAAATGCTGGAACATCAAAGAAAGCAGTTATTGTTTTAGATGTTTTTAATTGTTTTCTATGTGATCCACTGAGAGGTTTCCCTTTCATGCAAGAAGCTTGTTGGTATTGTCTTCATTTTGTGTAGCTTGATGGTAAAGATGAAGCTTCTTTTGAGGATGAAAATGTCTAGATTGAAAGCTCTCCCCAACCATCCTCAAGCTTGGATCTCATTAATATCAATTTATAAATATCATCATACACGAATGCAATAATATCATGAATATGCAACTACCGTTTTAGTATAAATTGTGGTTTCATTTCTAAATATACAAATGCTATCTTTTCTCTCTAACAACAATCAATAAACCTCGTTATGTGAGTTTCTCAAATGGCATGTGTATTTCTCATGTACAACATAAACACAATTGTAATTTGTTTTTCTTCATATATAAATTATAAGAGTTTATTTCTAATTAAAACCAGAAAGATTGAAATCAAATTAGATTAAACTAGCAATGGCACCTAGGTGTGCAATGGAATTGCCTTGAAAGAAGAGTTGTGGAAGGTCAATTAGTGATAAGTTATGGTTTTTAGTATTGAAAAGCAGATAATTGTTATGAACTGCATTGAATTTTATGTCAATATTGTTGTGCAAGTTTGTTTTATGTGTGTTTATTTTAGTTGAACAAATTAACTTTAAAAATTGTCTGAAAGTTTGACTTAGTTTGAGTACATATATTATTTTGTATAGCATAAAATTAAAAAGATTGTAAAGATAACTAATTGTAAGATATAGAAGGTTATCTGGAATTTGGAGCACAAAGTAAACCCAGAATTCCCAGAATTCCGAGGAGAACCAAAAAAACTTGTTACCATATTTTTGTACGTGCAGCTTCCAACTTGCCTATCATAGAATAAGGTACATGATTTTATATATATTTTTGTTCTGCTTATCATCATGTTTGAGTAATAAAAATTATGAAAACTTACAGCCTAACAAGCACTGGTTTATATATTTATCTTTAAAAATATTTGTTTCTCTAAGTTTCCATCATGAGGAGACAAGTCTGGGAAGGAAAAATTTATCCTAGATTTTTGCAATGATGGTGTGTTGGGGAGGTGAGACAGTAGATGGAGAATATATAATGAAAAAATACAAATAAATTATAACTTTTCAATTGTGTATTTAAATTTAAACAAATAAATTATAGCTTTTCAATTGTGTATTTAAATTTTAAACAAATAAATTATAGCTTTTCAATTGTGTATTTAAATTTTAAATAGCATTCAAGATTGTGAAGGGAATAAATAACATCTTTGCCATCAAACATTGAACATTGATATACAAAAATGAGTTTGGAAAATTCTAATACCAAACACAAAAAATGAATATCTGATAGTACTACGTAGTGGACTATAGTGAATTTCTTTTTTGATAATTATAATTCTTTTGTTATTAATTTTGGGCAAAGGCTACATGCATTCTCAAGGATTTGGACCATCTGCTGCTCAAAACTTGAAAACTCTTCCATCTCTAACCAATAACTATTTGTGTATGTGACACTTTGGTATTTCTTTCTCATAAATATGCTTATCTAAATATGATACTAAAGAAATTACTTGCAAGTTCCTTGCTATATCCATGCTAGTTTGAAATTTAAGACATGGTTTGATCCCCTTTATTCCCATCGAGGTGCTAATAATGAATGCTAAAGGGTACACATGTACAGTAGATTGTTGATAGTCATATTCCACTTCTCAACTTAATAACTTTATCTCCTTACATCTTCTTTCTATATCAGATTTGGATTAATGTTAATGTCCATTCCATCTTACTTATTTTTGTATGAACGTGTTTTCTTTATCATACTAACAATAGGTGTTGGGACATACATATAGGTACACTTGTGCTTATTTACTATTCACCATATGTATATGCATGCAGAGGAAAGGTAGTCCAACAATATGCATGTAGAGGAAAGGTAGTCCAACAATTATGGCTTATCTAACTTTAGTTGTATGTCTCATTTCATTTTCTTTTAATAGCCAATTATATTTAGTGCAAATCAAATTAGCTATCATCAAGGATTTTCATAATCCTTTAACATGGGTTATGTGTGTGTGTGTGATATAGCTTAGTGTTCCTTGCAGACATGTCGTCCTATTTTTCTAGGCATTTCCCCAAAAGGGGATCACTGCACTTCGCATTAATGAGGTAAGAGAAAAATAAGAAAATTGTAAGAATGTAAGGCGGGAACCCCTGGAACCCCTTCCCCAGGTCATCTGAAACTAAATTTCTATGGTGCTTCTAATGGCTACCCTGGAAAAGCTGGTGCAGGGATCATAATCAGAGATGAACATGGAAATATTTTAACAGACGACTCCTTTTTCCATTTTGATCCATGAATGAAGATGCTATTGTGAATGGTGAATGTTTATATATCTGTTGTTTGTACTCGTCTACATATTCAGATTTTGCAATGTTATATCAAAATTTGGGTTCAAAGCTAACATTGTGGTAAGATTTGAAGATGTCCCGATTCAGGGATATTACAAAGGTCAGTTGTTGAAAGCAAAAGAAACAAAGTATTCATGATTTGGAAGTTACTGATGGTTAGATTCATCTTTCAAAGTTGGTAAACAACAAAGAATGTTGTTCACACACAAACTGTGTCAAACACACCATTGATTTTCCACATATTTCAATTTCACTAGTTGGCATCCTCCAATACGAAATTAAATTGCAAACTATACAGCACAAATATATGAAAACTCCCAACAAGGCATTGATTGAACAGATTCCACTCCCTCAAAGGGTTGCATTCCCATTAGAATCTCATAACAAGTCATGGAAAAGTTGTATACATATGCTTTAAGAGTATATTGCTTTAGAATCTCCCCATCTATTTCAAAACCTTCTTGGGGATATTGGAAGACTTCCAACGCCCTCTAGTAACAAGTTCCCCTGGTGACTTCAGGGGACGAGAAACTGTAAAGCCTTAAACTGGACTCCCCAAAATCACACAGCTTAACTCGCCCATACCCTTGTGCTTTAAATTCTGGCACTTCTGAAGGCTCTATGAGTACATTAGATGCCTTGAGATCCATGTGCATCATTCTTTGGCTGTGAAGGTACTCCATTGCCCCTGAGATTTGAAGCATTGTGTCAACTACAACAGGTAGTGGCAAAGGTGGTCTTCCTCTGACTCGTTCTTCCAGTATTTTATCCAAGCTAGAGCTAAAGAATTCCATTACAAGATACCAATATTTTTCAGTCAAAGACACACCTATCAATTGAACAATGAAAGGGTTCTGCAGCTTTGCATGCACGACAATTTCCACTTGCAGTAGAGAGTCAAAATCCTCGCAATTTATGGGGATCTCCTTAACAGCAACCTTCACTCCAAGACATAAACCCTCGTACACTTCTCCAGAAGAACCCTGCCCAATAACTGCAAGTTTAGGAAACAAATGTTTGGCATCAATTTACAACCACGGAGACACACGGACATAAGAGAAGCCAACATACAACTAAAACTAATATTTGACATTGAGCCATTTTTTTAAATATTCAGGTGAAACAAAGCATTGGTGAAAGAGCTCAATTCTCCACCCCCACAAGCAGAAGAACTTCACTTTCCAATGTATTATTCTCAGTCATTCTTTGGACAATTCAAGTCTTGTTTCTGGAAGCAATGGTGGACTTACTAGCGGAGCCCTGACTATAAAGTGTTAGATACTTATTCACACTTGTCTTTGCTTTACTTAATCTTTTGGAAGGTTGGCACAAAATCGTATGTAGTTCCATTCAAGACATCCCACTTTCCAAAAAAATTTAGCTGCACAGACTACCAAAATATCAAATGACCTTTTTCTAGCCCTAGTGAATACCTAGCTTCTGATTAGCTTATTAGCTAACTAGACATTTTTTGAACATTAGGAGCAACAAGACCAATCTTTTTATTGTTGCAGGTGCCTTACATGGATTTGTAATCTTCTTAGGAGTCAATAGTTGTTCAACTGTGTAGCTTGTAGTTGCAGTGGAGAGAACTGTGTTCTATAGAGAAAGGGTTGCAGGAATGTACTCTGCAATACCCTATGCTCTTAGACAAGTTAGTTCCCTTTCTTAAGATGCCATTTTCCTCATTTTCTCTAGCTATCTGCAATTCCTCCCTCAGTCTTTTAATCCTAAGAGACAATGTCTCTCTATCTTGAGCTGAGAATTCTGGTGTGGAGGTGGAAGGTGGAAGGGCCTCCTGAGAAGTAGTTGCCTTCAACTTATTGTATTCATTAAGAAATCTATTATGCTTATCCAACAATTTGTCATAGTTCTCCTGGAACATCTCAGCAGTATCAACACTCAACATGACAGCATTGTATAGAGACTTCTGATTGAACACTGAAATGTGTAAAGAAAAACAGAACACCATTTACATGTTTGCTCAAATGAAAAAAACAATAAAAATTAAAATTTAGCTATACAGATGATGGCAACATAAAACTGGAACATATTTGATTACTGAAGAATAAATGGAAAAGAATCATCTTCCTGAAACATGATTTATATTTCTACATTAAGACTACATACAAAATCCTTTAAGAAAACACAGTATTACCATCCCATCCAAATGGAGCAGGCTTCTTGTCCCATTTCTTGTACTTTGCTTTAGCTGCCTCCTCAGTATCTAGCATGTGAGCTTTTGTAATATCGAGATCATTTGCATCTAAATGCTTTCCCAAAATTTTCTTCTTTTCCTCAATCCACTTTTGTTTTGATACACCGCGGGGTTCATGTACAGTCTCTTGTCTCTTCTTTTCTGCAATTATGTCCTTCTGATTGGCTTTTCTTGCTTCATTTTGTAGAATAAATATACAAATTATACTAAGCTTTGAAGTGGAAATAAGAATTTGTTATTACAGCCATTTTTTCTTGTCAAGATACAATCATTACAGCCTTGGGAATGACTCAAAACCAAAACAAAGGGGTGCAAAATGAAAATCCTAACCATTTTAAGTCTCAGATCAAATACCTTGTTTTTCCTTCCAGTGAGTTTTGAGTAGTCCACCCCTAAATCATCATCATTCTCTTTCTCAATTGTTTGATCATTACCATCAACAGTGTCATCCTGAGCATTTGGCAACTCTTGAGAGATGAGCACGTCTTCTGCACTAACTCATTAGCTTTCCTCTTCACACCTGGACCAGGAAGAGTATTATATTCATCTATCTTACAAGAAACTGAATATTAAGCACTCAATTAGCATGTGACATAAGCAATACATTATAAAATTTAAGAACTAAAAAAACATTACAGCCACAAATACTTACCACTAGAAATTATGCCTTGCGTAGAACTAGAATAAGGTCACTAATACCTGTTTCTACGTTCTAGGTTCTATATATTATGTTAGTCTTTTGGTACTATCAATGTAACTTTTTAATTGGCCTGTTAAGTATATTTGGAATAAAAACATATCACATAGTGGAATAAAAAAAAGTTTTGTATTTGGATCTTTATATTTTAATGCATAGAACAAAAACTCAGGTGAGTACTTGCAAGCAGTACTGGCCTAGTGAGTAGCTCATCAAAACACATGCCAATAACTTGCAAGTCCACAAGAAAAACTTGACTAGAATAAAAAATGACAGTCCACCAATAAAAAATAGTCAAATTCGTTCATTTTTCTCACCATTCTTTTCAAGTATCAACCTTTTTGACATATTTGAGCATTGAGCATTTTTTTGTAAGTTCTTTGGAGTGAGCATCAATCAAGTTTAGCAAACTGATCAGCCATACTAATAGCCCAAAAAGCTTTCCCATGTGTAGAAAAACTGCCTGATTCAATAGACTTAAACTGTAGTTTAAGAAAATCCTTATCAAAACGTAAGATTTTTTCTTTGCTTTGCACAGTTTCCATGGGAATTTCCCACAAAGATAGGGTGGGAAAACTAAGGATAAATAAAAGGATCACACATGTTAAAAGTTCAGAAATCCTGGTAAAAATCAGATTAAACTCTCGTGTCAACAGGATCAGCTGTTTCCAAGCTACAAGTCTATATCTGCTGCTAAAAAAATCTCTGCAACTGAGCCTAAACTCCATCATCCTAGTAAGCAAGTGTTGGCATATGAGCACTGGTCTTCCTCAGGTCAAAATTGAAATAGATTTAATTATAAAGTTCACAATCAATGCTATATTTGATAGGTTTTGTGTGAACATTCTTCGTTGTTTACTAACTCTGAATGATGAATCTAAACATGAAGAAAGCAACAAACTGTTTGACAGAATGCCTGAAAGAGATGTCAAGTCATGCAAAGCAATGATTGCAAGATATATTACAAATGGGTTTGTTGAAAAGGCTTTAGAAAAGTTTAAGCAGATGCAACTGGCGGGTGTTACGCACAACTTCCCAACCTTGCTAGCATCCTCCCTGCGTTGCCCCAAATGGGAGCTTTCGAACCAGGTTGAGGAAATCCATCAAGCGGAATAGAATAGGAATGTGAACTGTTGACAAAATCCTTGAAGAAGTGTGGTCTCATAGGCTACAGCGATGGCAGGATAGGTATGAAATGGATTTGCTTTAAAAAAAACCCTAGAAAATTTGAAGCAGATGCAAATGGATAGGTTAAAAAAATACAATAAACCGAAATCATGGGAAGTGACTTACCTACAATTCTGCACAAATTGTGTTGACCTATGAATGATGCCAGTGAGAGAAAATGGGCACAGGGCGCAGGAATTTTTTAGGAAACCCAAGTTCTATACTGTTGCTGCTTTATCTTGCTGCTTCAATCTATTCACAGGTGGAATGCATTAGCGGCAGGGGAAGTAGTAAAATATGGAGTGGACTTACCTCAAGACTTTGGACAAATCTTGTTGATGTCGCTGGTAAAAAAGGAGGTCTCGAAACTAAGGCAGATATTAACAGAAGGCAGATATTTTTGAAGAAGAGTTAATGCAACATTAAACGCAAATATTCTGGACACACTCCCGTATGGAGAGGAAGGAAGGCAGAGAGTTATTGCGTACTAGTGCCCAGTGAAACGATCAACGGTTGTGAATAGATGAACCTTGCCAAGCCCTCCGTGCTCTCCAACCGTGGATGGTAAAAATGAGCTTCAAAAGCTCAAAGAGTGGCCTTTGGCGTAAAATTCTTTGTGAATTCACAAATCTATTAGCTCCAGTTTTGTTGGCATGAGTGTGAACCTGCATCCCCTGTTCCACAATGGCCATATACTGACAGACACCTTGAGAATGCTAGCAAAGCTGAAAAAATCTGGTATCAGGACTGCCTGAAGCATTTGAACAAAATGTTGCAGAGCTTCCTTGCCATACCCATTCTAGGTATCCTACAATCATATGCCTAAAGATTGTAAAGCCAAATACTGATATGTTCCAAATTTATTTTAAGAAAAAAAAATCTTCTAACAGAAGGTTTAGAGTCTAAGTACACTTCCCACAAAATGTTTGCCTATATACAAATTTCGTCTAGCTAAAGATTGTAAGACCAAAAAATAAGATGTTCAAAATATTCTTTAAAAATACAAACTTCTAATTGAAAATTTCCCAATTCACTGTGCATAAAATGTTTTGAATATTTACAAGATCCAGCCATTAACTCCACCTTAAACACAATCAATTAACCAAACTTGAGTAACAAATGATGCCACGGGAAAGCTTCTCTCAAAAGGCTACTCTATGCTCAGCAAAAATACCTGAGAAGAAATAAAGAACAAACTTAACAAGCCTAAAGCAAAAGATGCTTAAAGCATACTAAAAATAAGTCTACATGAAGTCTACCTTAATCTGTTATCAGACAAATTATGAAAGCTAAAGCATGCCTTTATGTACCTAAAATAACAGTGTACACATTTCAGTAAAATAGCACTAAAAAAACAACTCTCTGAATCAGTTACTGCATTGCAACTGTAGTTGTTGGAATTCCATCTGGGGCATCAAGATGTTTCCAATTCCAAGTGCCTGTTGGCCATTTTCGGATTCGATCACCTGACCTCTCATCTCAATCTCCTTATATAACATAGTTTTCTCTTCCTTAATTGCAAATGGTGAGATGGAATTGTCTTTGGAATCAAGAAAATACAAGGAGACCATTACCAAGCAGCAAGTAAACATGGGTATAGGACCAAATATTCATAAGAGCAGGGGAAATGAAAAATAATAATCCCTCAGTCCCACAGACCAAAAATTACTTCGACTAACAACAACATTCTCTACATAATGTGCAGGCACACAGGAACCGGTGCTAATGACACACAGGAACCGGGGTGCTAATGAGAAAGCTGACATGAATATAGTAACGGATGCACTGAACGTGGGCCATGAAGGCTATCAAAAAACAGAGCATCAGGGATACATATTTGACAGAAGCAGTTGTAAGGCTTCTGTCTCCATAGATTATTTCATTCACAAGCCCCTTAGCTTGACTGTTAGTTGGGCTGTTGCCCACAATGGTGCCTATCAATGAACTCAGTGTTATGGACAGGCTGATCAGATAAGTGGCTGTTGATGTGTTGTCTGAAATCACTTGAAGAGTTGTTCCTGTATTTCTTGGCATATCTTGCAATCCAACACAAAAATATAGCTAAATCAATTGTCCAAAGAGACTTTGAATGCCCAAACAAATAAATGAACTATATTTACTACGGATAAAAATGACTCCTCTCTTTTTTTATTGTCTCATTTTGACAATGGATCATAGAGTGTGATCTGAAATAAAAATGACTTTTATTTCTTTTTTGGTTATTTCATTTTGATGATTAATCATAGAGTGTAATCTGAAACATTGATAGACAAAAAAATATACACAATCAAATCTAAAAATCTTCAAGCTAATAGTATGAACTGTAAAAATTTCATGTCTTCAAAAAACTAATTCTAAAATGTAACTCAAGAAGGTGTTAAAGTAATGAAACACACTCTAAAAGTAATTATGAGCCTACCAAAAAACCCTATCAAGGTCCATAGCTCAGTAAGAAGGCACCACAACAAACACATGGGAGATTCCAAGTTTAAAAGAAACAACACCAAAATATAACAATGAGTCATATTTTAAAAATAATAAGAAGTCTAAATTGTGAAGTTTTTGATAGACAACTATGTACAGTTTTTTGTATGATGCATATGCCAATGCAAAAAGAAAAAGCTATTTACAATTGTTTTCTCAAAAGTTGACACAAAAAAGCTATACACAAGTGTCTTCTCAAACAAAGAAGTAAAAAATCTATACACAATCATCTACCAAAAGCTTTACAATTTATCAATCTGAAACTTTGATATGAAAACTATACAAAATTGTCTATCAAAAACTTTACAATTTATGTCATAGACCATAAAAATACCATATCTTTAATAAAAAAACCTACCATTAAAAATAAAAAAAACTACAAAAGAAAATACCCATAATGAGCTCTAACCTCCATCATCTTGTGTACCCAAATCCTCTTCTTGCCATTTTCGAAGCCTATGACAGTGGAATTGGGGTGCTTGATGACTCTATATAGGAGGTAGAGATGATAAATCATGAGGAAGAGAATGCACATTGGAACAAAAACCAGATCCAAATCTCCCATTTACAAAGTTAACATTTTTGTGATAATTATCAAATCCCTACTCACCTCACAGAGGATAAAGAAAATTAAAAACAAGCCCCCTAAATAGGTGCTTGGATTCCTTCAAGCATAAACTTCCCAATACAAATCCATGGTGATTCTTCTTGTGCAAGGAAAGGGAGAAGAATATAATAAAAACAATGCCTCAATCATAATTAATAAATTTGATAATATGTAATAGGTTATTATAGTTTAGGCTGCCTTGACGTGGGGATGTGCAGTTGACGTGGCATTGCACATTTTCCATTCTGAAACACAAGGATTTTTTTTGCTTTTAATATCCATCATGATTTAACATCATTGGTGTGTTGCTTTAAGAAATTCTTTTTAAAAATAAGATATCAATTTGTTTGCAATCTAAAATGATAGAATCTCAATATGATAAAACCCTAAACCCTGAAAACCCTACATAAAACCCTTCCCTTCCCTTCACTTTGAAAGAATCTAAAATAGTAAAACCAACCCAAAACTAACCCATGAAATTTTAACAACTAAACCAAACAAATATGCAAGCTAACAGAATTGAATACCATAAGCTCCTTGTACTCCAAGAAACTGATGGATGCCATTATTCACTCAATCACCCCATGAATAACCATGTTCAAGCCCTTTGAATGTCATAAACCCTCACATGGATTGAAACAAAATGATATAACTACCATTATTTTTTTGTGAATCGATATATATTTATTTATGGGTTAAACTTTCTCAATGGTATAATATATAATGATAGTTGATAATGCATAATAAGATTCACATTCATAAGAAATTTTAATTCATTCTCTACGAAGAATGCATACATATTTTCAAGTCTGAATTGTGCATAAACACTATCAGACCAGAACAAGATTATTCAAATAGCCACTGTGAAGGTTTTGATGTAAAACAAAATCAAACTTAAAACTAATTTCAAATCATCTCTGAATCGTTATCTCCAAATGTATGTTGACAACGAGCAAAGAACATTGGTTTTAAATTTGAATTTTCTTGGTTCAATATGATTTAATTTTGAATACTTTCAAACGAAAATTTTGAGGAAGTTGATTTTTGTGAAGAAATTTATACATTTATTCACCAATTTATTTTCTTAACAAGATTTGAATATCATTGATTTTTTTTCTTTTTGTTTGTTGTGGTGATTAATCTTCATTTCCAAATTGTGGGGCTAGTAATTTGATTGTTGATGTACACGAGATACCTTAATTATAAGAATCTTTCATCACATAAATAGACCCCCTAGATCATTGATGGATCACCACAAAAGAAGAAGCTTGAACAAACCATAATCAAAATCCTAGTATATATAAATAGGCTTCAGTAAATTAAGATAACAATACAATAATGGCTCCAAAAGTACCATAGCATCAACACAAGTACAAGGAGCTAAAGATTCCATTCATTTTAGTCATGAAGCAGAAGCAAGCTTCATTAGATCTTATCAACTTTCAAATTTCACTTAAGAGAAGTATCATGTTGTGAGCAATTACATGATTCACCCTAAACATAGGTATATGGATGAATCTCAACAAATTTATTCCAAAGAAGAGAAACGTATGTAGTAGAGCAATTTCAGGATAAATTCCAATCCCTCAAATTTGTTCCTCTAGAGCTCACTTGAGGCTTTTGTACAGATCATCAAAAATTTCTTGGGGAAAGAAAATAGTAGATTTTCATTTGTTAGCAATCTACAAAAAGATATATATAACAACATAATACAAAAGAATACAATCACAACTGTACCTTGTTGCTTTTAGCTACTTCATTCACTTCTTCCAAAATGTATGCCTTTTCCTTGGGATTTTGGCACAATGTAGCAAAATCTCCAGTCTCTCCATTAGTTGTAGCCCAATTCTCAAGTGCTTATTGATTGGGTGTAACAATAGCAACAAGAAAAGACTCAAAACTATTTCCATAAACCCATATCTGTGTCAAGATTTTAGATCATATGGGTGTGACAAAATCAATATCCTCATATAGAATACATCTACATGAAAAACATAAAATATAGTATACAATGGTTTTATTTTTCTATAGAAACTTGATGCACTTTGCTGACTTGTTTTAGCTAACAACAATATGATTCATATTGTTAAAATTTTAATTTGTTTGTTGTCAAACAAAACAAATAAAATGAGGACATACAATAGAACTATTCTTAAAATTAGAATGTGAAGCTCCCTAAGATCTAACTATACCTAAAACCTAAAACTATAAATGCAATTTACAAGTATTGCACACTATACATGATTTCAATGGATTTTTGCAAGTAAATATTCAATTGACTATATTTTTACTGTGGATACAAGCACCAAGTTGTTACTGTGGATTTAAGGGAATATGGTTTAAGATAAAAAAATCATTCTAATATTACTTAAATAAATCTGAAAAGAGAAATTCTAATAAGGTCATC
>VDFB02192318.1:0-19823 GCA_007258455.2 Sequoia sempervirens | reverse complement strand
TTTTATAAACCTTGTGCTCTAGCTGATCAAAAAGATAGGCAACTTAGTTTTAGTTTACTTTCTTGAATACCATCAGCAAGAGGGAGCTTCCCCTCCTAATTTGAAGAGCAGTTTATCTGTGTATAGCTGTCCGTTTCAAATACGCATTCCAGAGGTGCGAATTTAAACGCCAACATGAGGTAATGAGAATTTTGGTAGCTCTAGTTTCATATGACGACGACACGATGAAAGAGGTATTGCACATGATTGTAGACAGTTTTAGAGACCTAGATGACATCAATAGTATGCATTACTCAAGAAGGATGGCCATATTAAAGACATTTGCAGAAATCAAGACAAGTAACCTTCTTGTGGACTTAGGATTGCAAGACCTGATCTATAACATGTTCTATCATTTGTTTGTCACAATTTAGAATGTACATGATAAAGGTGTGTTTGCAGCCATGAAAGATATTATGATTCTAACTATCCAAGAGAGTGATGTTTTCGCTTGATCCGTCATATCTATAATATGGACAGTTTGGAAACAAGAATGGGTTCCCTCTTCATCTACATATACATTGTTCCTCAATGTGTTCACACATTGTTCGGAAAAATTAAAACCTCACTTTGAAAAAGAAGAGCAAGAGAGGATCAATTCAGAAAATCAATGGGAGGAAATTCCTTTAGTTGTACATACAAAAGATGAATGCAAGAAAATACAAGATGTGGAAATTGTTCATAAGGAGAAAGATAAATCTTCATACGTTTCTTCTATCACAAATGAAATAAGCACTAGGTTTCATGAGGGTCATGAGGCAGCCACTAATGATGAGTCAATACATGAAGAATCAACTAAAAATGATAATGGCTTCACATCTGCTATAGATGATAACTTCTTTCATTTCAATGATGTGGGAGGTTTTTGGTTTAACTTCCAAAATGAGCCTATGAAGAAAAATTCATGTGGAATTCCTTTTGAACTTGAGATTTCTCTTACTCCATCCCAAGAGTCATGCATTGAGAATGACCTTGAAGGGATTGAGTCTAATTCTTCTTCACCCCTTGAGGAGTACATGATAACCACCAACAATTCAATTGTCATGGATGAGAGGAGTAGTCTCTCTAATGAAGTAAATCGAAAGATGCATTGTACGACAAATTTAATCTCTTTGATGAAAATAATGAAAGAATTGTGGCATTAAAAGATGAGAAAAGACAATTATGGATCATAGAAGGGAGGATGGAAAGAGATGAATCAATAGAAGCACAAAACTTAGAGGAAGATAGAGACAAGCAAATGAGGAAATTCTTTTATGAAGCAATGGCAAGCAAAAAACTAGGGGAACTAATGGATAGTGCTGAAGATGTGGAGAGGACTCTTCGATTGTGTGAATGGTGGAATGAGAAAGCTTAGCATGCCAAGATGGTAGCTGCTTGAGCAAGAGAGAAGTTGCAAAAAATTAAGCGAAGACATGGACACATTGATGAACACAAGGCGAGTTTTCAAACTAAGTGTTGTAACTCAGATATTGCATCAATATTTTTACACACCCATCCACCTAGTCAAAAGTATCAACACCTAACATGAAAGACTTTGGAGGTACATACACCAATGGAAGAGAATGTGAAGAGATTACCAGCTAAAGATCATGAGGCCTTAGATTTATGCAAGCAAAGTGAAGCTAAATTGAAAGATGAGCAAAGGCCCTTACAAGGAGCAAGAAATCTGATTGTAGTCACTAAACATTTTAGGGTAGAAGGGAACAAAGGAAAAATTGAAGGGATCAAGGAACTAGACAACATCCATGAGATCTATGAACAAGACCGTTATCCCAAAGATCTAAATAATATTTTGGACCAGCAACAAGAGAGGCTTGATATTGGAATCCAGGATCACCTTTAGTTTATTAGTAATCCCTTGTTCGAAGTTGAAGCTAATGTGACCTATGATAATCCACTTTTTGAGGTGGATAAAGAAGGTATTCTAGAATCACGTGATAAGATTGGAGACAATCATGGAGACATGGGTGACGGATATGAAAGAAGTTCTGATTTTTGTATGCACCATCACAACAGTGCATTCAACTTACAAGAACTTGAAAGTCCTAAGGAAAGTTGGAAAAATAAACTCATGGTGTCTGTTGAAAATGAAGTGCATATTTTATCTATCATGAATAGCACACATAGGCGTGTAGAAAACTTAATTCAAAATGCACCAAGAGGTCAAAACGAGCTTAATTTTCATTTGCTGATTTGCAAATGTAATGTCCCCAATTTTGCGAGCATCAGAATTCGGTGGATTTAGCCTATTCCTGGCCCTCGTAGGCTAATATGTTTGGTTAGAGGGTCTCTTTTGGCGGTGCTCAGAGGAATCTCTCCTTCAGCATCTCGTGTGGGTTCAAGCTTAGCCTTTAGTTGATTCAGTTTCATATACTTACTATTTATAGTAAGTCAGCCGACAAGCAATTCTATTTATAGCAGGGCACCTGAAGTTCACGTGTTGGCAGTGTCGATTCCCAAATTCAGTTGAGTTGGTGAAATAAGGAGTTTTGCCTAAGTTATAACGTTTAATTATTATTAAAGGTGATTTTAATAATAATTAATATTTTAATATTATATTATAACATTATATTTGCACTTTATGACTTGAGGGTCCATTCATCATTAAAAAGGGGGCCATTTTAATTAATTACTTGGGCACCAATATCAAGGACATATTTTAATATTCCAAAGTGCAAACATTATATTTATTATTTTAAAATGATTTAAAAGGCAAATGGAGGGAATCGACCTATTATCTTTTATCCCACATTGGTGAGAAAAGTGTGTGAGCTCCTCCAAGAAAAGTATAAAAGAATCTTAAGGGGCTTATTTGGGATATGGAGGATTTGATATTTGGTTTATGATTTCTTTTTGGCGTTTGGAGAAGGGAGCCCTAGGGTTTTTCTGCCAACGTATCGGCATTGGAGAGCGTAGCTGCTTCATTGCAACAACATGCTGAGGTTGTGAAATATCAGCTGAAGGTGGTTAATTGTTGGCTTCATCCAGAGGTCAAGTTCGTGCTTCATCAGATTTACAGAAGAATTTCAGAATAAGGATTTCAACATCTTTTAATATCAGAAGATTGTATTCCGGGTATGCCCTATTGTAAAAGCTTTTAAAGTGAATCAATAAAAATTATCTATTTGCTGCAATAGGGTTTATATTTCATTTCCAGTATTTTATTGCATGCCTGGCATTATTTTCTTTAAAAAATACACAAAAAGGGAAAATATACAAAAAAACACAAACCCTAAGCCGAGCTTCAAAAGTAGGGAGGAGACGAGTTCTTACAACAAACAATGAAGAACACTATGAAGGAAATTAAAACAACCTACTTGCACATGATCCGTGACAAAGATATGGCTACCAATATTGTTGATGAGGCATTAAATTTATACAATACAATCAAGGTCAACGAGCTTACATTGGGGTTTAGTGCAGCCAAGGATTCCTTGAGGAATGTTCAAATGCCTCTTCTAGAGCAAACTACCAAGTTTTGGTCGCTGGAGAAAATATGGAAATGGACATTATGATCAAACAAGTAGAGGAAGAACTTGATCGCATTTCATGAGGAGTTTGACCAGTAAGAGTATTGGGTTGAGCGTGATGATAACCTTCAGTTGATTGATAACCCACTTCTTAGGTTGAGTACTGATATAACAATTGCCAATCCATTCGTCGAGTTGGAGAGTGGAGATCTTTTCGATTTCAGTAAAGAGATTGGAGTTGCACATAAGGTTTGAGATCCAGGGATTGGTGTAGTTGGCACTCTACTCCACAAGTTTCATGTTGAGTTGCCTAAAAACTCTTGGCGTGGTGATGATTATATTAGAGTAGCATAGCAGAAGTTGGATAAGGCCCTTGATGATGAATCTATGTCCATCTAAATTCCATCGAAGACATTGGATATCGGCTTAATATATTAGTATTATCTTTGGCTTGGCAATTTCATATTAATTGCTTTTGATATTATTGGTTGGATGAATCGAGTAAGTTAGGAGTCTTCAGGATGCTTTCCAAAGTTATCATCGCTACCTTCAAATATTATGGAGACCAATGTAATTGGCATCTGCACCAATAACTTGTTGGATATCCAGTATTGGACATGTTGAAATATGGTAGCTTCGGTCAGATATAGAAATGATGATCATATGTGTGTGTATATATATGTCAGTATGTACTGACATATGTATACACACGTATATATATATTAATTGTATACATCATCATTTATATCGAAATCTACTACATTCCAAGTATATTATCGATCTGCATTTAGAGGTTATTAATTGCAGATTATTAGCATTTCATGTTTCATATAGGATCCCAATTGAGCATCATTATCGGTGATCATTTCCAGATTGGATATTATTTATTTGTGCAAGATAAATTCAGATCGAACTTGGTAAGCATTTATGTTTATTAAGTAACAAACCCCAATTAGAGATTGGGTGTTTAGTTAAGATGAAAAGGCACAATTCATGAGACATCTCATGAACAGACATGCCTCCACTTTGTGGAGACATGTCCGCTCATGGGATGTGTCTCTTCCTTATATGTTTAATGTAGGTTCGATCCACAATGGGAGATATTGAAATCAATAAATGTTCTGCTCTTGTAGATCAAATACCATTAAAGAAGACTCAGACTTGTGAATTCATGATCAGTATTTTTCAATATTGATTTGGTATCAACTTCATACTTATCAAGTTCAACATTCTGGTTATAATCTGAAAGAAATTTAATCTTATCAACATGGTATCAGAGCCAAGTTAAGGAAGATCCGATTAAATTTAAGATATCAGATTGAATCATGTCTGGCTGTTGAATCGAAGAATCTGAGAACGGAAACTCTTAGACTTCCAGAGTCATTCTCGGACAAAAATCTAGATTGCCCATTTGCAGTGACAATCACAGAATTTGGGGCATTCCATATTCATTGTTTGATTCGTTTGGACAGGGCTTGGGATTATCATCCGTGTTGATCATAATCACTAACATTGCTATCAAGAACCATCATCGTTGGGGAAAAATATAATAATCTCTATAGATCGTGGCTATGGGAATTAGCAGAAAAAGTCTGTATATATGCATCGTGACTGCGAATAAAGGAGGAATCTCTTGCAAATCGAACATATTGGATAACTATACAGGTTTTATATTCTTCAATACATTTCAAGTATCTTTGCCATCGTTTATATTCATCAACACGGGTGATATTCAGCCCACACTGGTGTGAAGGGCTTGGCCGACTTTGAAGAACTCGATAATACATTGGAAGCACATCGCGGGGATATGTGAGTGTATGAAGTCAGTAAATAAACTACATCAGACCTTGTCATCTTATTTGCTACCGTGGTCCAGTCAACCACTACATCTTTGGAAATAATGCTTATGGGGCCATTCCTATAAAGAAGATGCGGCAGTGTTTAAAAGCCTTGCCTATTCACATTATCGTGGCTGCTTATGTAGAGTTGTCGTAATTTTAATTGGAAACTTCTCACTGATATTTAATTTATCGTGGCTTATCCAAGACTCGATATCGGGCATCTCTTATTTGGCCGTTGTGGTTAAATTCCTTTTATCATTGGTCGTTTCAGGAGACAATAAGGTGACGAGAAGCAATGTTGGAACTCTTGCGTGATAATGCTGGCTCGATCCTTCTGGCACCCTCAATCCCGAATGTCTTATATACAATGAAAGGCATTATTAAATTGATGTAAGCTTGTGAAGACAACTTAAAGTCATTCGGGAGGAGTCAAGTCCGTTGTATTCAAATTCCCGATATATATCTTACATTTGCAGATATTCTTTGATACTCGCTCCTGGAGATGTTACATGTGTGAAGTCCTTTGTCTTGTAACCGGCAAAAGAAGCTATCACGGGAGCCCTTGTGAAGATACTGCCATTATTCTCATTATTTTGATTGGTCGCAGGATATAAGACTCAGAGCAATCATGAACGCAGATGTTGGTTTTTTTTTCCGTCATGTATCCTCAGAGGTCAAAGTATTATCTCTGGTCATTCGGGTTTAGCCGCTACATCCTTGTCTAGCCCGACTTGGAGGCTCTGACTATTTTAACGGGTCTCTTGAAGAATCCGCCATCTCACAGGATTGTTATCTCTCGAAACTCTTGTCGCTGTGTGATGTCGAGTCTATATACTCTGCTTCCCCATCGCTTTAATAAGCACCGTGGTGGCGAAGTTCGTGGCACCAATATTTCGCGCGGTCTACACGTAGGCGGTGGAAATCTTCGAGTTCCCACAGCAGCCTGGCATCAAACTCCTAATCTCAAATGACCTTCAAGCTTCACCCCACAAGCAGACACTGACCACCAGACAGCCACCTGGATTTGCTTTGACTGATGCTGACATATCTCTCTGTGATTACAAAGTGCAATTTCGCTGGAAACGCTCTGCGGGAGAAATACATTCTTGCTCTACCAGAGTAGAGGGAATGTAATTCCTCATTGGTGGGATTCGCTGAGTATCATGTTTCGAAGAGCCCATCAGATTCTTGGCTAAGGTAGTTTTAAAAGGAAATTTTGATTTCATCAAGATAAGTACTCCCTTTGTTTATTCTTCTCAAATCTGGTCTGCAGGTCTAACATTGTTTACTTGAATCGTGTGTGATTGGTAAAAGTGATCATAGGCATAAGATCCCTTGAAGATGTCAATCATTCTTTACATTTCATTGTGAAGATCTCTGAGTGTGACTCTGAGATGAAAAGTGAAATGCAAATTCGTAATGATTGGATGGTCACATCGATACCATTCTCTATGTGCTTGGACTGCAATGTTGCCTTGAGAAGGCTGGTCCTATATTGAATATGCTGGCTGCATAATGTGTGTTGTGCAGATTGTCTTTTGTTGTACTGAGATTTGCACCCTCTAGAGGAGTAAAAGATGGAAGGAAAAGTTATATCAGAATTCAATAAAGGGTGATGAGAGATTGCTTAGTGATGAAAAGCTCGAGGCATCTTGTGAGGAAGTCATGCCAACCAAAGAAATGATCAAGCTTGAAGTTAAGCAATCCTGCGCAAAATGGCGGGACCGAAAGTTAGCAGGACTAGAGGGAGTTCATCACTTCCCGTAAGTCTCTTTGCAAGCCTCAAAGGTGGGATCAAGAGGGAGTTAAGGGACTCAATCGAGAAGAAGTGTAGCTTTGCAAGGTTGCAAGGCCGTTAAAACCCTTGAAAGTCGAGATCAAAATTTCAAAGACTAATAACTGGATTTTGATATTGGTAGCTCCACAAACCTATCTTGTAATAGGAGTGATTCAAGCATGAGGTCGGTGGAGGTCTAACCCTTCAACTCCTCTAAGGCATTTCAGAGGTGTGAACGAAAAAAACATTTCTGTAGCATAAGTTGTAGGACAATCTTGGACGGCGAGTATCGAGGTTGATGTGGTGCTTTGAAGATTCAAGAGGAGCCTAACAACCCCAAAGAAGATAATCAAAGAGTACTGGATGTTGTTTTAGGGTTGAGGTCTGGCGATATCCGCGTAGCAAAGCAACTTCTGGCACCTGAAAGTACAAATGCAGTTTCCAATACATTGGCAGCTCCCCTATGGGGAGCAAGAGAAGTAGTACGGGTCTCGAAATTGCCAGGGATTATTTATGAGCCCCTCAATCCCCACCGCCATTATCCAATCGTGACAACCGTAGTTGTATTGCTTCTATGAATCCAGCATTCCATGAGAGACTTCGTCTTCCCCACCCGGCACAATGCGAACCGCCGGAAGGGCAGCCGAAAACAATGTATACTCCTAGCGTTAAACACCAAGAAGAAACTTCGGTATGGTTATTAGGTTATTGTTGAGATTGAGACTCAAATTGTTCATTTTGTACTAATGTATTTAAAAGATGTTTAATGTGTAAACTCTTTTGTCATGTGTGTGACTCCAGGACTTTACGGGTCCTCACTCCCTGTGTACATTATTGAAAGGTGATGATCTTTCTGATAATGAACACTTGTATTTGACATTGTAAAGTGATGACTCTCCAATGATTAGTTTCACTATCATGATGGATATCATGAGACTTGATATCCGTGGATATGTCATGATAGTATCTCTTGGACATTTTGATAGATATCATGAGACTTTATATCAGTTGAAGATCATTATGATCCTTATGGGATAATCATGGTGGATAAATGTATCCGTGGATATGCCATGATTTATTATGGTAGACATGATGAGACTTGATGTCAGCGCACATACCATAATGAAGATGTGTTATGAAGAATTTCAAGTGATTTGACTCTCTTAGAAGCATACCATATCTTCTGATATTACGAGTAAGGTGATATCACTATATACTTGGTTAGTGTTATCTTCCCTAGCTAAGAGGGAGTGTTGAAATATGGTAGCTTTGGTCAGATATAGAAATGATGATCATATGTGTGTGTATATATATGTCAGTATGTACTGACATATTTATACACACATATATATATATTAATAGTATACATCATCATTTATATCGAAATCTACTGCATTCCAAGTATATTATCGATCTGCATTTAGAGGTTATTAATTGCAGATAATTAGCATTTCATGTTTCATATAGGATCTCGATCGAGCATCATTATTGGTGATCATTTCCAGATTGGATATTATTTATTTGTGCAAGATAAATTCAGATCGAACTTGGTAAGCATTTATGTTTATTAAGTAACAAACCCCAATTAGAGATTGGGTGTTTAGTTAAGATGAAAAGGCACAATTCATGAGATATCTCTTGAACAGACATGCCTCCACTTTGTGGAGACATGTCCGCTCATGGGATGTGTCTCTTCCTTATATATTTAATGTAGGTCCGATCCACAATGGGAGATATTGAAATCAATAAATGTTCTGCTCTTGTAGATCAAATACCATTAAAGAAGACTCAGACTTGTGAATTCATGATCAGTATTTTTCAATATTGATTTGGTGTCAACTTCATACTTATCAAGTTCAACATTCTGGTTATAATCTGAAAGAAATTTAATCTTATCAATAGGACATGATCCTTCCCCTATACATGAGTCGCCATCTATTTTATGGTTGTGGAAATACATTAACTAGCCGACACTTCTTATTTATACTGGCAGGCACTTATCTTTACCGACTTCTATCTGGAACATGCCAAGTTGGCAGTAGCATTGGTGAAGTAGAGTTTCATAACTGCTCGAGACATTCTTTAATGTGAAGACACTAACAAACTACTATCATGGGAGATATGCATCATGTCGATCGGACATTGAACTAATTAGTCAACGACTTCCTTAATATCTTGGATTAAATATAGAATATAAAATCATACCAAATCTAGTGATTTAGATTAAGGAAGAATGAATTAAGTTTAATTGGCAGCGATTCATTAACCCATAAATGTCAGCACTAATAAAGATCAATCTACCAATTAAAGGCAGCGATAGCTTTATCAAAGGGGCACATCCATTAAAAGGAAAGAAGTCGCATCCTCCACGAAAAGACATATCACTTGGCAAGATATACTTAAAGGCTGGAAATGGAACCAAATATCATCGAACAGTTTTGGCAGATATATACATTTCAGCAGAGTAGATCTAGTGCTGTAAGGAGCCATGATCATCTAGATAAAGGATGCATGAATGATAAGCAAAATTCAGATACAACACCCATCTTCAAAATCGCATGCATATATAGATAATCTTCAGAAACAGTGAATCATTAGAGGTTTGAACCTCTAGCATGTTCGAAGGCATGATTTCCAATTATTAAATCATGAACAACCATTATATTCTTTAGTCCAATTTACATTATTGATCTCTAATATTTGAATCAGACTTCTTAAATCATGATTCATATCCTCAATATATTAATATATTTATCATTTGCTCTTAAATAAACGAAGGTGCATCATCTTTACTATCTTTAAGGTTATTGGCATAATTTGACATATTTACCTCACCTAACTTAAAGGCAAACTTAAGATAAATCTATAAGGGACAACCTCACCTTAATAATATTGGATGAGAACCTGTCAATTCAATAAAGAATGAATCGGAAAACTATCGATCTAGAGCTTAGGTCATTACAGTTTTGGAGTTCTATGGAGGTATGCTGGTTTTTGGTTTTCAGAACGAGAAATTGCTGGTTGAACAAAATTCACCACAACCTTTTGGAGGACGAAAACCCTTTGAAGGAAGATCAGTTTCAGTTTTTGATGGTGAGATTATCCACCCTGGCTAGTTGCAGGAGAAATCATTCAGGTTTCTTGCTTGGATTTAAATGATTGGAGTTTTATGAAATTTGTGAAGTCTCTTTCAAAGACAAATTTCAGGGTATTGTTAAGTTTGATAAAATTGTGGAGTATCAAGGGCGTATATTGCCACATCGACAAAGCTAAAAAATCAGAAGAATTGAAATATCAGCCGTATTAATCTGCTAACCGTATTTACTTGTTTATGGTTTTGATCACCAGCTCGCTGATTCCAGCGGGAAATCAAATTTTAGTACTGGTGTCCCAATAACTGACTCCCAAATTTGTCGCACCCAGCCGAATTCCGACCGCCCTCGAGGTGAGGTAATATGCGGCGGAAGGCACAGCCAGCATATACCACCCACCCTATTATGCCCTATATTTGAGTGCAATTCCTCTGCTGGCTTCATTAATCATATATGAAGCCAGGGAAAGTCGTGATTTTAATGATCATTGTTTGGCCAAGCATAGTAGACTCGAGAGTCATTGAAGTTGATGAAAAGGTGTAGATAATGCTTCTTTATTGTTAAAGTTTTATGGATTAGATATTAATAAGTAGATTTTAATCTAAATTCAGACAAGTAGATTACATAAGACATAACCTTAAGTCCCACCTGAGGGAGAAACCTTAGCAACAGGTTTATAATTATATATTGAAACGCAAACAAATAATCTACAATGAGTACCCATTATGAGGGCCAAATAACAGCAAGCACCCAATTTACGCAAACTCTGTAGTATACAACTATTTTATGATAAATATAATATCAGTTCTCCTATGTTTCCTGGACATATTCCTGCCTCGGAACTTATCTACACTTCTCTTGAGAACTCGCACTTATGAATGCAATCGAATGAATTGCCAAATGACAAATGATCAACTCCAATATATACAAGAGAGAGGGATAAATTGCGTCCCTTCAAGTCTTCATGTCGGCCTTCAACAAAGAATTGTGCCTCCTCAAAGTAATGATGTCAGCTTCCAAGAATGAATCGATATTTCTCCAAGGGTGGCGATCAAACAAAGTCGGCCATAATTAATTATTAACAATAATTAATCTTTTGTTTGTGTTTGTAAGTGAAGCACTTCTTCACATGAAAATTGACTTGAATAAATTAAATAGCCGATATGCTATATTGAATTTATTCCTTCAAAGTCGTGGCTGGAAGGATGAGGCCTGAAGCTGTTCAACATCAACACTTATATGCAAGAAATTGAAGGAGGATATTCTTATCACAACCTTCTTATATTTCATTCAAAAAGAAATCAATTTATATTATAATGGAACCGCAGTTAATAAAATGGCATTGTATGATGTTGAAGGTCTTTAATGAGTGTTGGGCTTGTTAAGGGTGAGTCGTGAGCTTATTAAAGTCTCTAAATGGTTGCCGCCTAAGGAGAAATCACGCCCATACAAGCTTATAATATCTTTGAAATCATGGTGGAAACCTTGGTCTGCACCATATTAAGATGCTAGCATTATTAAAGGGGAAGCGATTAATATTATAGCTTCTGCCATTGCTTAGTCACACAGTTCGAAAAAGGATGTCATGGTATATATTATGTAAGCCGTTCTATACACAAGAGTTGTGTATATTTGAATAAACCACAACCTCTATCTTCTATCTGCATCTATGAAGTAGTCACAGTTTTTAGAAAAAGCTGCCGTATTGTTTTGAGACTCAATGAAGGTGACGTGGTAACATTGAATAGTCAAAAATTAAAAAGGTGCGATGCAAGTTTGTTCAACCATTCCTCCAGCTGCTACTGCAAATTCTTATGAAGAAAACCGCCCAAGTTAGAAGGGAATTCGTTTATTTAGGGAGCCGACCATATAATAAGTGCTGCTGTACCAATGGAGGAGGCACCGTACCATTGGTATATATTAAATATGATAAATACCTTGGGAATCTCAGTGCTCAGGAAAATATGTATAGTTGAATCTTTATGCTAGGAATAAAATAATTGTGTAAGTTGTTTTCAACTGATGAGAGGCTAAATCCAACTATTTGTATCAGATATCAGGTTGCAGATATACAAGGTCAGATTTGAGTCTCTATTTCTATCCTGAAATATTCTGATTTCTGAAAATTGATAATAGAATATATATATATATATATTTGTTTGGTGAACTTTCTGTTACTGCATTATGAACTAATTGTATTATGCATAAATGTGAAACTGCTCACAAATACCCAACTGCATTAATCTATAAATCTGCAATTGTGAAATGTAGGGTCAGTAATCTACTACATTTCTGAGGTGTTGTTTTGTGGTAGTCCACTATATGAATGTATAATACATAAACAATTGCAAAGCACTAATAACCAACTCAGAACAGCAGCTTGGCAAACCATTTGACGAAATATCCGTTCATACGAAGTTACGTAATTGGAAAAAAATTTACATATAAATTTTGCCTGGGATATTATAGGGTGCTTATTCATGAGAAGTCTACCTACAGCAACACAATGTGCTGCATTATTTGTAACTATTTGTACTACATTCTGTTCACCCAACTCGGCCAAGACTCCCTCCAAAGCCTCACAATCGAATCAACATTTTTTGTTTTTCTTGAAGCATCAATTGACTTGAAGAACACTATGCCACTTGAGAAAGAAACAAAACCAACAATTCAATAAATTAGAAATTAAAACTTTTAATCACTAAATCAATGGACTTCACAACGTACAATACTACAATTACCTGAGGAAGAAACAAGAAAATTCAACAATGTTGTATTTCTCTCACGGTCAACCATCACGCATTTGGCAAACCCTCCCTCCCACTGCCCACCCTGGTTTGCCACCAACCACCTTTGACTCACAAAATGGCTCCCTTTATCCCACCACATGTACTTGGATCTGGCCAGCCACCCACAAACAGCAATTAAATTCACTGCTCATCAATAACGAGATCTCTAAAATAAAAATAAAATAGAATGGCATTTAAATTAATTAACTTTAAAATTTTCTTTAATGCTACATACCCTTAAATAAGGCTAAAATTCATTACAGAAATCAAAACTATGTATTTAAAATAAAATACATAATTACTTGGCGTTTGAAATGGAATGGTATTAGAATCCAAAGTCTCCACCAATTGTAATTCTGCAGCCCTTCATGTTTATGTCCTTTTGTTTCAACTCATGCTCTCAATTGATGGTTGGTAACCTAGAGTAGTGTGTTGAACAAAATATGAATCTAAATTGGATGAAGATCTGAGAATTCTAGGTCCAATACATACACTGCTACTACCACTGCCACTGCCGTTGCAACTACTCATATATCCAAGAAATGGAGGAATTGAAGAACTCTCTCCACCAATGGCTGTCATTTCTTCTCTTTGCCTCTTTTTAAGTTTTTTTAGTATTCAAAAGTCTCCAGTTGACTTTGCACTTCATTTGTAACTTCAGGAGGTGCTGCTAGGCATGGTTTAGCATCACAGTATGATATGTCTGCAAGGTGATACTTCAATTGATTAATACCTCCCCCAAGGATTTTCACTTTGCAATGGGTACATGTAATCTCCCCTTTTTTGCCCCAAGTATGGCATGTTTCCAACAGGGATCCCGTCTAATGGGGTCAACATTGTCCTTGAAAATTTGGATCAATTTATATAATAGGCTGCAATAAATTGTAAATGGAAAAAAATTAATATTTACACTTTCTGATTAAATTAAAATAAAAAAATAACATTTACACTTTCTAATTAAATTAAAAAAAAGAAAAGAAAGAAAAAACTAAGATAATCAGGGTTTGTAGCTAAAGATTAAAGAAAAAATACAAAAAACAGCTAGGGTTTGATTATTTGGTAGCTAGGGTTTGTTCTTTTTTCCCTTGACCTAATATAAAATAAATAAAAACAAATGTAGAACAGAATGGAAATTTGAAAAAACAAAAACAAAAAAGAAACTTCAAAATACAAACTTTCCTCTTCAAATTTGTTCCAAAATGAAGGTAGGCAGCTCCAAATCAGTGGTGGGCTCTTCCAAATCCTCCTCAAGCTCTTTTGTATATGTCAAGGGCTACTACAAACCTGCTCAAATGATCTTCAATCACTATTTTGTCCTCAACCAATTTGCTGGTTTTCTCTCCAATGGCATATTTTTTGCTCAAAACGTAGTTTTTCTCTCCTCGTGTTGGAAAACAAAATGAATGTATTTTTAGGGTGGAGGAGATCATTTTAGTCTTTTTCTTTTAAGAATTTATATTTTTTTAATTAGTTTTTTATTTATTTTCTACTATCCCTGTCGCAGCCAAGTCTACCCTGTGAGACTTACCGTGTCTGGTGAGTTTGGAAGACCTAGCGAGCCTCCAAGACTCGTCAGGTACCTGGGTCTTGATAAATGCTCCAATAATTCTGCTATGATGCTCTCATAGATGTTTTATCCTATGTTACCGAGTTCTCCTATTTGGGCTCCCGTGCCCACTTCGGGAACGTCCTAGTTCGGAAGCACTTGGTGGCACCCAGGGAGCGCCTCAGACGCCCCGGGTTATCTCGCATACCCTAGGGAACCTTGGTCGTCTGGGGCGCTCCCAGATGTTCCTGCAGGTGCCAGCGCCTTACAGGTGGCAAAAAAAATTAAAAAAACACTTAAAAATGCAAAAAGTGCTTTTGAAGATAAATTTGTGAAAATGGCGTGCACCATGAAGGTTTTTATGGTTTCAAAGGCCTTGCCCCCAAACCCCCACGAGGGGTGTTGCCCCTCAACCCCACTAGGGGCATTGCTCCCAGACCACCATGAGGGGTGCTAACCCTCAACCCCATCAGGGCCTCCCACCCCTACCCCCACTAGTTATTTGGAACTATTGTCACATAAAAAACTTAATTACAATGAGGGGGTCTAGGAATGGAGACCAAAATTGGCAACTTAAACAATTATCTTTATGACTATAATAATATCATTAATCGATGATTAAGTATCATACTATCAAAGATCAAATATCATTATTATCTTAAAATATAATATTATCAAATGCATTTGCAATTTTATATATTTTTTAATTTTTTTGCGTATACATGTTATATATAGTCGTACCCATACGTACCGTGCCCAAGAAAAAAAATCGCTGTATTGACATACCAGAATCTTGTACCTATACCTGTACTCGACCCCGTACCTATAAAATACACTTCTAGTTGTATGAAGTTTTTTGATAATTTTTAGTTTGATAGATGTGCCATTTTATCAAACTCGATTCATTGCATTGCATGCATTTTAACAATATTTAAAAGGAATGCTTGAACAGATATAACAATCAGATTTTACTCCCTATTTTATTCATATTTGATGAGCATATAAAGAAATCTGAGCATAGGAAAGCTACAGGTTTTTACATTTTCATTCAAAACAATAACAAAGAGCAGATTTCAACACTTTCACATCCCTGTTAAGCTACAGAAGTACAGACTTAGCTTTCAATACATTTTTCTGTTCATTACATGACATTGACAGCCAAAAGAACTGATGACATCCAACTTGGAACCCAACGCAAGCCTGAAATGAGCAGTAGTTGTTGTAGGCGATGGAAACTCAAATTTATGACCACCTATAGGTATGACAGTGACTGATAAATGATGCGCTAGGGTCAATTATGCAAACTCAGACCCACAGTCAAGAAAGATTACACCAAACAATCACCATGCCTCCTCAACAATCCTCCACAACTTCCCCTCAAGCAGTATAAACCTCTTCTAATCTCCACAGACTCATTATGGAAGATAATGTCTGATAGTAGCAGCAAGATCCAAGTCTGGAACCACACGCAAATGCACAGACCAAAATATATATGATAAAGCTCAAGAGGGATAGCAGAATTACTTGCAAACCACACCTGGATAGTTAGAAGTCACATAGAGACAGGAAAGTCATTGCGCCTAGTATCTCCAATGCCACATTGAACACATAGTGAGAAGCTACAGATTCAAAGCACTCGAATCCTCCTCTCCACAAACCCATGACAAGGAAATAGCCTCACGCCTTGACAAGGAGAGACATCTGATTAATAAACCCCCAGACTACTAGCGCTCAACACAATTATTCTCATGCCCAGGTTATTTAATATGCCGTACAACTCCACAAGCAACAACAATAACAATCTCTGAGTATAGAAAGAATATGGTGGCTCAAATGGAGTAATCCCTTTCTTAAACCTAGTTGCCCATCTCAGATTCAAGAGCTAGAAAAGACATATCGTTCCTCCCAATTTTGTCTCCGCAGAAGACTCACAAAATTGCAATATTCGCCCAAGTAGAAGACCTGTATGATCTCCACGAACCAGCTAGGGTGGAATCGTTTCACCACCGAAACTGGATGCCCTAGGTTTCCTCTTCCCCAAGACCAAGAACTTCAAGAGCTTTCCAAAAGTGTAAGTGAAAAGTAAATCAAACATAATCCAAATGAGCTTCAAAAATCTCTTTTATATCCTTTGCTTTAATCTCCTGCTCAAAATATAATAAAGTGACTTTATTAAGTTAATTTTTAATTTATCTCCAAAAGTTAGTTATAACCTATTTAATTAATTATTTAACATTACCTTTTTAAATGTACTTTTCCTGCCAGGTAATATTAAACAATTAAATAAATCAATTCCCTTCTTCTAAATTTAGCCTATGGGAATTAAATAGGCTAAAATGTCCTCCTTGATGATCATTGAGAAGGGGACATTATAATTCTCCCTTCCCGAGATTGCTCGCCCTCAAGCAATTGTAAATTGGGATGCTGCGGTATCTGTTTTCCCTCCCAAGTTGCATCCTTTGCTAGCAAGTCTCTCCATTTGATCTAATACTCCTTAATCACCATGTTCCTCAATCTCCTCTCTCGAGTATCAACAATCTCCTCAGGAACCAAAACCAAATGCCCCTCCTCATCCAACGGAGGCAACTCTACTGATGAAGTAACCTATTGCCCTAGTGCCTTCTTGAGGCATGAAACATGAAAGACATTGTGAATTTTACTATTCTCGCTAAATCTCCAACTCATGGTGGCCACTCCCCACCACCGGATATCCCATAGCCCATAGCAATTGCGAGCCAATTTCTTCAGCATCTACTTTCAAGGAAGACCGGCCAGCTTGCAATCGCAGGGAAACTTAAATTCCATAATTGCAAAATCAAGGCACCCTTGTGTTTGTCTATGTTAGGGTCTTTCGTCGGCTCCGGTAAGCACGTAGAAACTTCTTCCTAAGAGCCTTGATAATATCTTGGCTCTCCTGTATTCAGTCCTTGGCTTTGGGAGCTCTGCTATCCCCAAAAGCCAAATCTAGAAATGATGGTGCATCATATGCATATAATGCACATAAGGGTGTCATACCAATAGACACGTGGAAAGTGGTATTGTAGCAGTGCGCGTCCAGATGCAACCACTTAATCCACGCCTTCTGCTGTCCCAAGACATAATTACGTAGATACCCCTCAACCCACTTATTCACTATCTTAGTTTGGCCATCTGTCTGAGGGTGGTAACTCGTGCTCAAAGTCAACTCAGTACCTGTCAATTTGAACAACTCTTGCCATAATGCACTAAGGAACCTGCTGTCCCTGTCACTGACTATGTACTTCGACAACTCGTGGAGTTTGAAAAGCTCTCTGAAGAACAACTTTGCCTTTTGCGGTGCCTTGTACTCTGAAGAAAGCAAAGAAGTGAGCGAATTTCATCAATCGATCTACCACAACATAGATGTAGTCCCTGCCATGAACCTTAGGTAGACCTGTAATGAAATCCATAGATATGCTCTCCCACTTTTGCTCGGGAATGGGTAACGACTGCAACAACCCTGCCAGATGGGTATGCTCTAACTTGTTCTACTGATAACTCACACACTCCCTCACATACCGCAATACATCATCCTTGAGGCCCTTCCAAGAGAACCTCTCTCTAACCTTCCGGTATGTTTTGAAGTACCCCTGATGTCCTACCAATGGAGTGTCGTGTGTAGCTGTCATAATTTTCTCCTTGAGGTTGGATTTTGACACTAAATAAATCTTGTCCTTGTAGAAGATGATATCATCCACTACCCTGTAACGATCATCTTGGACCTATCCATCAATCAACTCACAGGCAAATTTATTCTTGGAGTACTCTACCAATAGACAAGATTTCCAATCTACTGAAATCTCTGTAAGAGAGCAAGCTGCTGGTTTCTTGGAGAGGGAATCTGCAACAATGTTTTTCTTGCCCTTCACGTACTCAATATCAAAATCGTAGGCCTGTATTTTGCTAACCCACTTTTGCTGCCTCTTGTTTAAATCCTTTTGCTCTAGGAAATACTTAAGACTATTGTGGTCAGTCCTCACCACAAACCTCCCACCTACAAGGTACTCCTTGAACTTCGCCATTGCATGCATTATAGCAAGCATCTCCTTATCATAAATAGAATACAATGTCTCAGGCCCCCTCAACTTACGACTCTCAAATGCAATCAGATGCCTGTTCTACATCAATACCGCTCCTATGCCCTCACTCGATGCATCACACTCCAATACAAATGGCTGTGTAAAATCTGGAAGTTCCAATACAGGACAATTGCTCATCACCTCTTTGAGCTTATTGAAAGCTTTTTGTGCCTCCTCTAACCATCTAAAAGCCCTTTTCTTTGTGAGATCTAATAACAATGTACCCAATTAAGTATATAATCCCTAAAAAGCAATTTGTGGCAACCCAGCCAGTCTGATGGGCAAGGGACCAGGTGGTGCAAATGAAATGGGCCCCACCCCTTGATGAACAGAATGGAATTGGCATGGAATGGAAGGGAATGAAATGGAAGTAGCATGGAATGGATCAATGCATGGATAAATGGAACAATACCTCATCCAGCTGTCTCAAGTGGTCATCCCAAGTCTTACTGTATATGAGAAGATCATCAAAGAATACCATCAAATACTTAGGCAACTGCTTGTTGAAAATATGATTCATGCAGGACTGAAAGGTAGCAGGTGCGTCAGTCAAACCGAAAGGCATGACTAAGAACTTATAGTGCCCATAATGGCACCTGAAGGCTGTCTTGTGTATGTCCTGCTGTTGGACTCTAATTTGATAATCGATTGAAGTAACTTGCCGATCTTGGGTATAGGGTACCTATTCTTAATCGTTTTCTTGTTCAAAGCCTGGTAATCTATACACATCCTCATTGTCCTATCCTTCTTAACCAGAACTACAGAAGAAGCAAATGGGCTGGAGCTAGGTCTAATGTGTCCCATGTCTAGCAATTCCTTAATTGCTTTCTCGATCTCATCTTTGAATTTCTTAGGATATCTATAAGGAGTGGTTATGATGGGATTATCTCCCTCCTCCAACTCATTGGTGTGCTCGAAACCCCTGTCAAGTGGCCTCCTTGGAGGAATCTCGCCAAACACTCTCTCATGCATACCCAACAATGACTGGATATTCATATGGTAAGGCTGACTGCTATTTGAAGTGTCCTTGGAAGTAATCAAACACTTTGCTGCCCATGGAACATCCCCATGTTTGAAAATGCTCTCCATCTGCTGAGCTGACACTAGCTTCGAAGAACCATTAGCCAAACCCTTGAGCACAACCTTTTTTCCATCTGCTTCCCTAAACT
>VDFB02192316.1:0-12708 GCA_007258455.2 Sequoia sempervirens | reverse complement strand
CGTTGTCCCGAGTTGATCCTAGAGTGCGCCAACTTCTATAATTCTGAGGATCGGACTATCACCTCTCCTGATGGTTTGATCATGGCTAATTTCGCTCCAGATGCAATCGGCGAGGCATTTGGAATCGTCGCCACGGACAACATGTTGTATAAGTCCAAGGCCAAGGCAGATAAGATGTACGCCACAACCTTCGAGAAGTGCATGAAAAGAATAAACACCTCATGGATGCGCAAGCCAAAGCCACCTGCTGCCAGGCTACCGAAACAAATAATCTCAGAGGAGCTGAAGCAAGAATATTGCGACATCATTATGTTGCTCAGCAGAGTCAATGGTAGCCCACAATCTTTCATATTCGAGCCATGGATGTTCTTTTACATCAGCGTAGTGCTCGAGGGGAATGAGCAAGTGAACTGGGCAAAGATGATCAGTGATAATATTGACGAGCAGTTCCGGGACCTCAGAAGGACAAAAACATTCTATATGAGCTCATACGTCATCTATATGTTGGCTCGAATGACCAAGTACAGGGGATTGGCGTACCAGGAGCCAATTGGCTGCGGCTATAATCAATTCAAGATCCACCAGTCGTGCAGACAGTTGCATCTTACTCACACTGGTGACTTTCAAAGAGTGAATGATGCCTTCACCATGTACATCACGAGAACCTTTCAGCAAAGGCTACACCAGAGGATATCCGAGGAAGCTCAGGCGCTGGTCGAAGAATATGGGTGTTGGTTCATCCAATTCCCAAAATTTACCTATTTGAGGCTGCCGGGTTATGATTCATATGTGTACAAACTGCCTAGGTACCCCACTAACAGAATGATCCTACTTGAGTTGTCTAGGCAATTGGTGGCCTACGACAAGATTATAAGGCGAAAGAAGAAGGGAGGTCTTCATTTTCCCATTGTGTTGGGAAATTCACTCGAGGAATGCCCGATTTTGCAAGCGGCCAAAGAGGCTGAGGATGAGCTAAAGTTCTACAAGCTGACTCTTCATACGAGCCGACAGAATTTTGACCCCAAGGGAATGATTGGAACGGTGCAAGGAGAAGAATATAAACACAAGGCTCACTTGGAGGACTTTTGGGCGAATGCTGGAAGCGAGGACGAAATCAAGAGAAGGATGTTTTCAAGGCTGCCTCTAAAGCTAATCAGGGAGTGTGAGGTGATTAAGGTGCCGGATCAACTTGAGGAGGATACTAGGGTCACCCATCCAGATTATGAAACGGTGAAGAACGCTCCGATGCCACCAATAGATTGGGCCGAACCAGAGATTGTGGATCTAGACACCTTGTCTATCCCAGTAATGACATTCACTAGAGCTTGGGTGGATGAGCGTGTTAACAGGTTAAGAAGAAGGTCAGTCGCCCTCACGTATGACCTCATGGGTGATAGAAGACCGCCGGTGGTAGCAAAGAGAAAGAAGCAGCTCACACGAGGTCCAGAACCAAAAAGAAGGGAGCCCGTTCAGCCAGAGCCTCAGGGATCGGGAGACACGTCCTCAACTCAATTGGTGTCTCATGCATCCAGTGTGCGCGAAGTGTCATTATTTGCTAGTCAGAGAGCTAAAAGAAATGAAGAGCTGGAGGATGGAGAAATTAACCAGCCAATGCCCAAGGAGGTAGATACTCAAAGTGTGAATGATCCCGAGGCTGCCAGTAAGCGAGATGAAGGGGAAGACACGGACATGGACACCCACTTCGATTATTCTTTCGGAGAGGAAGATGCTGGGACACATGAAGGAAGTGATCAAGAGGTCAAGATAATCGAGCCTCCAACAGATACTGCTCGGGAAGAAGTTCGGGAAGTGGAAGCCACTGAGGAACAGCCTCTGATTGTTTATGATATTCAGCGAAATTGGCTTTCACAGGCGATCCGAAGGGACCAGGATGATGACGCCAACCTAGCAATTGAAATGGAAGAACTCTTGAATAGAACAAGCAAGTCGCCAAAGCGGAAGAGGGCGAGAAAATATACAAGGATAGAAACCAATGAGGCAGGTTCCCGTAGTCTTCATATCGCTGCCCCAAGGGAAGATCACGATTTGAGTGACACAATGCCGGAAAAGTACACAATCACCACAGTTGAGTTGGGACGCCCTTCAGGAGCGCAAGTGGTAGAGGAAGCGGAAAGTTCGTTTCAGGCATTAAAAGATAGGCTGGTAAAGAAAGAAGGAAAGTATAAAAGGTTGAAGAAAGAGCACAGAGCGTTGGTTGAGTATGTGCAAAATCTCGCACATCCTGTTGCTCAAGGTAATCCAGCAGCAGAGCTTCCACCAGAGGTGCCACGTGAGCCGATCAGCGGCTTGGAAGAAGTGAAGAGGGCTGTACGAGAAGGAGATAAGTGGGTGAATGGTGTCCGTGCTGAGGCAGAAAAGTTCATGGCGGATCTCGTCTCAGCATTCCAAAATGCTTCCGGTATTCTTTCACGTTTGGATGATGTTGAGCAGGGTTGGGGAGATACCCACATCTTCCAGGACAAAACTATCCCGCGTCTTGCTGTTTTGATGCGTGTTCCCACGCAAACTCTGGTGAATGAAGGGGTAATTCAAGCGGGTGATAGATATGACTTCCGTGGATGGCATTCAGCAGCGTTCACAGGGAAGAGTTTCTTTGACACTGCAGCAATGGAGTCCTCCAAGATCAGAAAGGCATGAGGAATATTCGTGAGAGTATTCTCAACACTTTGGAGTCAGTATTCGCAAGAAGGCTCACTAATGAGGAGGTAGATGCAGAAGGACTAAGGGCAAGATTGCAGCCATTCTTTTCAGAGATGAGGACATTTTCCCAGCTGGATTTTGAAAACATCTCCACGTTTTCAACAATCATTCAGAGCACGCAGGATTCCATCGAGACTTGGGGAAAATCTTGCGAGAAGCATGAACAAATGGTAGCCATCTTGGAGTATCAGTTGAATCTCACTCCATCAATTTCTGAAGAAGAGGTAGACGCAGTGCTGGCGCGATTCATAGCGTACGCGGTCAGAGAGAAGAGCAAAGGAATCCGGGTCATGGACGAGAATCTTCTAGAAGGTTAGTGGGCATTAATTGCTCATACTGGTCAAAGGAGGAATCTGCTATTTTTAGGAGCATTTATGACGCCACTCCTCCACCTTCTGGCGGTTTTTAGGGCAAACTCGTCTAGGGCTGAGGTGGCTCAATCTGAGCCCTCCGTTGTAATTTGATCTGGGCCGTCGATTCAAACAGGCCAGCTATATAAGGGGGAGTCCCCCTCATTTGTACTCTAGTAGTCATAGAATCAGAGAATAGAGAGCTATTGTTGAAGCAGAATAGAGAGTAGAAGCTTTTAAGTTAGAGTAGTTTCTCATTTGCATTGTTGAAGAAGAAGGGGAATTCTCCCTTTGAGAATTTTGTAAGAGATTGTCACAAAAGATTATTCTTAATAAAGCTTTTCATTGATGGTGAATTTCAACTTTGTTTGGAATAGTTCGTGAGGTTTCTTATTCCTTTGACTTCAATTAGGAACTTAATTTCATGCTTGTAGTTAGACATGGATGTTTATGCTTGATATAAGTGAATTTCTTTTATCCATACCACTAACGTTCTTGCTGATGGTAAGCACGTCCTGTGTGGTCAACTGGACTTTTTATTCTTAACTTCGATCAAGGTTCATAGGTAGTTATGCATCGTTGTGATGGTAGTTGCTCTATTGAATCGTGATTTGAACATCATTTTCACCCTTTGAAGATTGCACTTACCTTGTTGACGCTGTCCAACAGGAGGCTAAACAATGTTTGTCGAGATTCATTTAGGTTGAGCGTAATATCCATTTGCATTTAGATTAGAAGTTAAATTTTAGAAATCTCTGCAACCATTCAATTCTGCATAATCTTGGTTAGTTTTAGGAAACTTGCATCATAAAGCTAAATCATTCGCGCATAAAATCCCCTTCAAAAGCACACATTGGTTGTCACTACACGTCTTGTGAACAACTACGTAAGTCCCCTCGTGAGTACACAGCATACACACATCAACCAAACTGAGCCTATTCGCATTTAAAGAACCTTGGAGTTGAAGGCGTGATCTCACTCGCAATCTTAGCACGTCGAATACTTTGTTCAAGAGAGAATAGGGTATCCATTTGGAAACTTTGTTCTACCTGGTTGGTGAGGTCACAAAAATCCATCAGGTATCTTTCTTCTTCCATTGAATCTTCTCTTCCTCATCAGTAGGCTCAGGGACTTTGCTCTCCACGAACTCAACCAATTCATTTTCCTCCAAGGTGAGCATAATTCTGAATCTCCAAGATGTGAAATTTGTTGCTTCCTCAAGTCTGTCCTCGATCTTGAGTCCATTCACCATCTTGATGAAGAGATAGATGTGATCAAAGATGAGAAAGAGTAATAAGAGTATCCCTGCTAGACTAAATCTAATCAAGATCTTCTTCAAACCCGCTCTGATATCATGTTAGTTTTATGATCAAAAGTAAAGCACAAAAATTTAATTGAAAATCAACACAATAACACAGCAGATACCCTGGGAAAAAACCCTCCATTTGAGGGAGAAAAACCCAGCAACAATATATCACTTATATATTGAATGTCACAAGAAATATCTCCTTTACAAAGGGCCGATAAGAAGACCAATAAGAAGCACCACAATCTGATGCAAATACAGTAACAAGGTGATGCAATCTGTTGATAATAATCTCAGCCTTCAACAAAGATATCGATCTGCGCTTGAGACAAACTCGCACTTATGAAACTCGAACTTGTAATGAACAATGAATGGATATGAATGAATGTGAAACAAAGAAACACCATCGATCATATATACAAGATGGAGTGGAGGACGTGACCCTTCAAAAACAGCATGTTGGCCTTCATAGAAGAATGTGTCCTTTCATTATATCGCATCCACAATAAAGGAATGCGCCCCTTCAAAAAACGCATCCAATAAGCATGATGTCGGCCTCACCAAGATCGTGCCTCTTCATGAAGTTGAGCCTCCATTATTAATTATCTTATAATGCAAGAGACGTGCCTCTTCAAGATAAATCGCTATCTTCATAAATTAAATAGCCAATGGCTATTATTTAATTTATTCAACATGTAAAGGAGATTGGCTGGAATAGACACCCGACGCTGTATGATAACATCAACATTAGGACATTCATGGAGTTTAATGTCCCACTTGCTCATCCACTTGCTGTTCTGCTTCATCCAAGTCTTTTTCCTATGTTCTAATTCCGCCTCCACAACCGTCTCGGGCCATCAATGCTTATCCATGCTATCAACCTTTTTTAAATAGCTTAGCAAATGGATTATTTTTGACTATTCCATTGGAAACATACCTGCTTCAGCCAAAAGGATCTCATAGGGGATTGTTGATTTGACCTTGAGGCTACTAGTAATTAATGTTTTTGGATTCTTCCTACTTGCCTCCACTTTGGATTGACATGCTATTCCCTCAAACCTCGCAACTATAGAGGGCAACCGACTTGACCAACAAACCAAAAAGGATTTTCTTGGTTTTCCAATCCCATAACTTCGCTTTCCTACACCTATTCTGGAGTACGAAAGAAGCACTCCACCTTCCTTGTATCCTTTTTACTCTACAAGTCACCTAGTTGAGCCTATTGTGAAAATCAATTCCTAAGTACTTGTATTCTTCCACTATCTCCAACGAACTTCCCTCAAAGATAAAGTTAAACTGCTGCTTCTTCCTTTTCAAAGAGAAAATCATGACTTTGGTCTTGTTGGCATTCACTTGCATCTCGACCTCTTGGCAAAAAAGTTCTAGATCCTTCAATTGCTCTCTCAAACCATGGACAGTTCTTGATATTAGAATAAGTTCATCCACATACAAAAGTAACTCCTCCACATAACTTGCCAGTTGGATCCTCTCTCCAATAGATTTTGTTTAACCATTCTTCAAGTTTGTCAATATATAAACCAAACAATGTAGGGGATAGAGGACATCCCTACTAGTCCACTCAATCCGAAAATTGCCTTGATTGACGTTAAAGATTCCCTTGATGTGAGGAGCAGGCAACTCAATTCCCCATTTTAAAAATTCTGCCTACAGCCCATCAATGTCTTGAGCTTTACCACTTGCTAAATTCTTTATGCCTTGTTTGATATCTTCCATTGAAAAGAGCTTTATTGATGTGTCAATTATGGGAAGTTTACTTTTCTCATGTGTCCACTGATAAAGGTGCTTTGCATAATCTAACCAATGAGTATCTGTGATATTGTTTTCTATTTGTTTTCTTTTTTATTGTAGCTCCCTCCAAAAGCCTTTGGGGTTGTGTTTCCCCAAAGATATTAATTCTTTTCTTCTTGAAAACCACATAACTTTCTTTTTTAGATTTTATCAATTGTTTATAATTTTTCTTGCTTTCTTTGTTTGGATTATTCTCTTTAAATATTCTTTTAGCAGCCTTGCATCCTTCATCATACCAAGGATTAGTCGGGAAAGTATTTGAAATCCTCTTCATATGACGAGATCTCTTACACACCTTTAAAGCCTTGTGGATTAAAGGGATCAACATATTGCTGCAGATAAATCCACTTTCCTCATTGTTTTCTTTGTCCTTTATGCTATTTTTTTCCATCTGAAGGTGTTGTTCAAGAGCAGCAACAAAGAGTTCTTGATTTTCTTGATTCACAAGAATTTTACCTTGAGCATGAACTTTCTTGTGCATGTGTTGGGTCTGCCCTTCATGCAAGTTGTTTGTGTTGATGCCAACTTTAACAATGAGAGGCATATGATCTGATTTCAACTCAAAAGGACATCCCCCAATATTGAACTCCAACAACCTAGAAATAGAACTCTGAGAGAAGATTACATAATCCACCACACTTTGCCTGTTGTATGTTCTACATGTGGTATCACCGGATCCTTGCCATGTTTTCATGCCATTACAAATAACCATGCCATACAAACTACATAAACCTAGCAATTCCACTCCAAAGTGTGACATATCCCCATTCCCATTTTGAGAAGTCCTTTCCCACAACTGGTCCCCATTTTCCTCTAACCATAGAGGATTGCTATCCTCTCCTCCTTCGCTGCCCAACTGTATAGACTGATTGTTTGCTGTCCTATTGACCTACTTTTGGTCATCTATGGACATTGATTTAATTTCTTTCTTTCTTGGGGATGAAAATCCTTAGGAGACAATCAAGGGAACAAAGTGACTATAGCTTCATGTAGAGGAAGGCAATATAATGGTCGTGTAGTGTTGGAGCCTATGTTGAATTTTCTAGTTCATGCCTATTGCTAAAAAATTAACTTGCTTTGCTAAAGATGTCATCCCAATTTGTGTCCCCTTTGGTGTCTTAGTTTATCCAATTAGGTTGAGATCAAAATAGCAGAATTGCTATTTTTAGTAAGCTTGTATTTAAGCACATATGGATCTAAATATTTACCCAAAGCTACGAGAATGCTTAATTAACCTTGAGAGTTGGTTTTGACCAAAAAATCACACTCAAACAAGTTATTAAACTTTCATAATTTCAAAAGCCTTGGAAAAAAATTAAGATTTGAATTTTTGAAGGTTCAAACGATAGAATTTGGCACTGAATTTCTAGGCAGCATAGCTCTTTGAGCTCTTTTGTTTAGGAAAAAAGGAGGTCAAATGGGTATGCAGATCAAAAGTTATGGCTCCTGAATGTTGTGCTACATTATATATTTCTCGATATGAGTTTTAAATGCCCGTAGAAGTGAAGTAAAAGACAGTGAGTTACAAAATCAAAAGCTAGATGAAAATAGGAAATTCCCAGCAATGTGATGTTTTGATTATTCCAAAATTTGTTATAGTTATCTTTGATATTTCGAAATGGGTTCTATATAATGCAAAAGTATTTTCATTTATAAGGGTTGGGTTATTTTTGGGAGGATAAGCTTGTGAATAGAAAATTTAGCAAAATTTGTTATCTTCTTTTGGAAGGACAATAGAAGTTTGAAATATTGTTCTAGTATATCTATTGTAATGAATTTTCTCCAAAACAATGATATGAATACAAACTTCTGAATTCGATGGTCTCTTATACAATATTGCATGTTCTTTTGGAAGAAGTATATTTTCAAAGAAAATAGAAAATTTTTGCTAGCACATTTTCTATAAGATTTTCTGGTTTTCTGGTTTGATTAGTTACATCTTCAAGGAGGATGGTAAGTCTTCTCATACAGTGATTTTGGGTGTGCTTTGTTTGTATAGGATTAGTGAGTAAAATTATTTTTAGCAAGTAAAATACGTGGCTTTAAATCATTGTAAGGTAGTGATATATTGTTGTTAAACCTTAGAGATTGAAGGTTGTTAGAATATCATATTGAATCAAGTTTTAGATTGTATATCCCCAAGGAGCAGGCACCAATCTTTTTCAATACTCCATTCATTCATATATTTAAAAATGAAGAATCACACTTTTGTGTCGTATATTAGTAGTTTAGAATTTAGATGTTTTCCCATTATATACAAATTCATTGTTGTAACTTTGTCAAATCTTTGGTGAACTTGTTGCAGATGAATACCTGTAGAGAATTTGTGTATGGTGATGTTATGTTCATTTCCACTCATTAAGGAAAAGAGGAAAGTTGATATTGTGAAGTCATTTTCAGATCTTTACATGCACAAAGAAATTATATGCTGTTTACAGTGATAAGTCCATTGTTCATATAAAATCCAATATGAGGTGTACCCATTTAGGTCTTGCAAAGCCTAAAGTGCAGGAGAGACATATCTATCTTTCGTTCATTGACACTGTTGACATGGTTTTTGGGACCGCACCAAACAGCAGAACAAAGTTGCCAACGGCTACCTTATCCTCTCTTGAACAAAGTATTCAACATGCTAAGATTGCAAGTAAGATCATGCTTTCAACTCCAAGGTTCCTTTAATGCGAATAGACTCAGTTGGCTCGATGTGATTTTGCTGTGTTCTTACGAGGGGACTTACACAATTGTTCAGGATACGTGCAGTAAACAACAAGTATATGCTTGAAAGGGATTTTGTGCGAATGATTTGGCTTTGAAGTCTGAGTTTCCTAAAAGTGTTGCGTAACAACTAACACCTCTGGAGTACAAGTTGTTATGAACAGCCTATGCACACTACGCAATGAGTGCTCTTCGAATTATGGAGGGGAAGCTCCCTCGATGTGCTTTGACAAATATACTTTGCAAAGGAAAAATAAGCTAAAACTACTTCCTGTCTTTTTGTTTCAGCTGCTAGAGGCACAAGACTTTCTTGAAAGAACTTTTACGTTGCAGCTGAGTTTTCTCTGGTTTTGCAAATCAACTAAACTACAACTTATATCTATCCAATCTCCTCAGGAAAACAGAGCAAGAGGAAACGGAGCAAGGTTTGACTATCTGACGATAAGCGGGTTTAGACTCTCTACTTGAAGGCAAGGTGGGCACAACTATCATCTCAATCTAAACCAACTTATTGGGCACAACAGATTTAAGAATTTACCAAGACGATCTTATGAAACCCTAGGTGGTATAACACTTGATCGAATCAGCAAAGCCTTCACAAAACAGCCTTTATCTTTATAATCTCACGAAACCCTAGGTGGTATAACCTTCAATTATATTGATAAAGATTCACAAAACAGATTTATGGCTGCAACTTCTCGAAACCCTAGGTGGTATAACGATCGATCACAATGGTAAATTAACACAAAACAGCCTTATCACCTTAATCTTTTGGAACCCTAGGTGGTATAACAATTGATTTCAATGATAAAGATGTTCAAACAGATATATCTAATCTATGGAAAGAATTCAGCATCACAATCTTTCGAAACCCTATGTGGTATAACAATCAATTGCAATAGTGAAGACACATGAACAAATACGAAAAAGAGCAATATTGAGGGCAAGGTGGGCACAGCATATATTTCTCTCTCAAGCAAAAGTTATTTACAAATGAGCGTAAGCTCTTATTTATATACATCAAGGTGTAGGGAACCCTAAAATCACCTTGTGTTATCTATAGTTCCTGCAATGCATGCAAGCAATGCGCCAAACCCTAATTAAGCAAACTATACAGTTAACCGGGCAACTACCCTCAGTTTAACTAAAACATCTAATCTAAAAATGGACAATTGTGCGAGCATGCACGTCCTTATTGAACACAAGTTAACTGGAAGACTATATCAGTTACGAAAACCCTAAATACAACTCCAAGTGTAAGAAGGCGATTCTCAGAATAGGTATGCATGTGATGACAACCCCGAGTTAACTGGAAAGGATAACATCCAGTTTAACTCGTGTGTGTGAAGTCTATCCTGAAAAGTGGGAACTGAAGTTCACTATGAGTGATCTCGAACAATCAACCCCTCAATGTTTAATCGATTACCGTCTGACATGAGACTCGAAGAATGCTATGTCGATGCAAAGATGTCCTCATCTTCACCGATCCGAGACCTTAAGTTCCTTCGCCTCGCTGTTTCATCGTGCGTTTACGACTGTAGCCGAAAATCCTTTACAGCCATCTGTCTCCCCACTGAAAATGGTATGAATGAGTGCCTGAAGCTCTGACTGAACATCTGTAAGCTCCACGTAGGCACCACCCTCAATTTGATAACGGCACGGTAAGCGAGACACAAGAGTCCTCACGAACCGGAGTGCACTAGTGACGTGCTCTCTACTCTCAGCCAACTCTGATGCTAAACTGTTTTCTATCTTTGCTCTGAAAACCAACTGTGTCTTCCAAGAGTAAATAGCCTCTCTGTCCTCTGCATCCGTGACTGTGTCATAAGCCAAACTCAGGTGAGCAATCAAAATTTCATCCCTGGGTTTGTTGATAGCCATATCCCGTTCCTCATCCTGAAGACGGATACGGAGCTCTCGTGCACTGTACCATAACTGATATAACTCTGTAAGCATAGTACGGCCTCTAGCAACGAAATCTTCCTCCCATTCCTCCAAACGCTTGCCATATGCAACTAAATGATTGAGCTGACTTTGCTCTGCTGGTGGCTCAAGCATCGGTGGGAGTGTGTTGATGGCTTCTGGTCTGTGCACAAGGCTAGAAATGTATCGGGCGAAAGTTGTTCGATTTCAGCCTTGAGGGGCTGCCTTTATCCTCTCCGGCCCTCTTTAGTATTCTCGGCCCCCGGCACTATCTCAGAAGTAACTTTGAAGAAGATCAACCTCGGAAGTCTCCATGCAAGCCGCACTGGGTTGACTGTGATAACTTCAAAATCTTGAGATTCTAATTCAGCCAAGTTCTTCCCCTGTGGAGGTACGGCGGTCTCAACGACAATCTCCATGTCAGTGTTTCTCTCTACGTGAACCATGTTCTTAACTCTCTTATCTGGCGCATCTTGGTAAATGTCATCGAAATCGGAATGATTGAGAACATAAGATGGCTGCCTCCTCTTCCTTCCTAGCTGAGTCTCGATCCAAGATTGATCTCGGCTAATGCTACTAGAAGGGTCTGCACTAGCGACAGGAGGTACTGATGAGAGTGAGTGTGTAGAAGACCCACTGCGAGGTGGAGAGTCCAAGTCCAATTCAATGTGAATTGGGACTGGTGACGGCTCTGAAACTGATGTAGGAGCTTGAGGCTGAACCTCAGGTACTGGCGGGCTCTGAGCTGATCTCTGAACTGGCTCTGTGATAAGCGGCTGTCTGTCAGGCTCTGTGTGTGAAACAGTGGCAAGCACCTTGCCCTTTGAATTATTTGGCGCTTGTACTTTCTTAGGAGGGTTACTCCTCTTCTTCTTGTTAGGTTTTGACGAAGAAGGTAGTGTAGGATTCACCACTACTGGCGGCTCTGCTCTAGGAACACTTACTCTTCTTGTCTTCTTGCTGTCGAGGTAAAGTATACTGTTCTGGATGACTCTACTAGACCTCTCCTTGACCGTTGCATATTCTTTGGCGTTCCAATCTACTACTGGCAACGGTTGTGTATCGACCTGCTCTCTGAAAAACTGAGGAAGGACCTCTCCCTCATCATCTGATAAACCTCCCACATCCTCTGACAAGAAAACAGAAATCTGTGAGAGAGAGAAGCGGTCATAATCATAACCTCAAGTCATCTCGAGCAATTTGCCCAAGAATCCTCCATAGAAGGCTCGATATGTACCTCCAAATGGTGGGCGAAGTTGTATAATGAACGTAGTGCTGTCATAGGCACGTGCTTCGACAAGGTACTTAAGATGATATCTCTCAAGTTCCTGTCCTGCGATCTTTGCATCAATTGCCTACTTGCACCAATACATTCCAAACTGAAAAGGAAAGTTAAGTGATGGTCTGTGCCTGCGGCGTAGAAGACGATGAACATCATGCATCTGCCTAAGGAATTCCTGAAAGATTGTTTTATCCGAAGGATAACGTGGAAGCATAGCTGGATTTCCTGTGAAGCCGTATACTCGGATGTAGGTGTATGTTGGGAACTGAATAAACCAATCTGCCCATCCATCCATCGCTGCCCTAGCAACCGCCGAGATACAAACATGCAGCTCCCAGTCCAAATTCCTCACTGTGTAAGTCAAGAAAGCTTCGTGAACACGCTTGAAATGACGTTCAGCTCTGGTGAACTCAAGCTGATCATAATACTGATAAACCTTCTGAACAGTGAGAATGCCCACGGTGTTAAGTCCTCGAAACTGACCCTGATAAGCGATCAAGTACACGAGATACGAACACATGTGAAACTCATGAGCAACTAAGAAGCCGGTAATCTGTGTGTGGAGAATGTCGCTGATGAAGGATGCCCAGTCATAATGCTCC